>VMDO01005506.1:17316-85165 GCA_007922755.1 Pedetes capensis | reverse complement strand
CAACAATAGAATGGGAGGCCCCAGAGGCAGTAAGCGAAGTGGAAAGGGATGGTGTGACTAGGAGATTGCCAACCATCCTCAGTGTAGCAACTCATCCCTCAGCTGGCTTCCCAGATGGCCCACAGTGTAGTGGATCCCGTTCCAGAGCCAAAAGCAGACTGGGTAACATCTCACAGAAGAAGAGGACCTGTTTCTTCCAATGTGCTTCTTTTTAAGAGCAGAGAAGTCTTCCCTTTGTGTCTTGTTATTTGTTGTTAGGTGCCAACAAGTCGGTGTCCAACCCATAACAACCTATGTACAACAGATAAAACGCGATTGTCAGTGCTTCTCTGCTATTTGTTTTTTGTTTTGTTTTGTTTTTTGTTTTTCTTTTTGAGACAAGGTCTTGCTAAATTATGCAGACTGCCTCTGGTCTCGAACTTGTGATCCTCCCGCCTTTGCCTCCCAAACCCCTGGGATTACAGGTGCGAGCCACCACACCATCCAAATACTAACCAGGTCCGACCCTGCTTAGCTTCCGAAAGCTTCATGTCTTAGAGGTCAGAAAATGCTCATTTCCCTTCTTAACACATCTCAAGCAAGGGAAAAAGATGATCATGACCAACTGCATCCATCACTGATGCTGTGTTCTCTCTAAGCATTCCTACGTCTCCATCCTCCCCTGTCCTTTAATTGTGCTGCTGCTTTTTCTTCCTCTCTAAATACATCTTCTCTATTCCCCATCCAGCCTTAATCTGGCTCACTTCTCTGTTCCTAGGTCTCAGCCAAAGGGTCACCTCCTCCAGGAGGCACTCCTTGAATTCCTCTCTCAGGATCAGGTGTCCAAACGTGCACCCCACACATACATAGGTATGAAGTGTTCAACAAGAATGATGATACAAATGATGTTGCTATCAAAATAATGTTCTTGGCTATCATTAGAGCCACTTCAACTCTAACCTCCTGGATTGGAGGGCAGTCTGATATCAACTTCCAGGGATGGTTCTGTTCCTATGGATCATCACTCAAGGCTGGGGGCCTGGAAAGGTCCCCCAGACTCCCGGTCTTCCAGCAGGAGGAGACTCTATGTGTCTCTGCTGTTTCTGCTCTGTTGGCCAGAGCTGCTACTTTTGGCTCCATTCTCTATCATCTCTCAGGCCAGTGCTGTGCCAAGGGATCCTGCAGCCTCCTGGCCCACTTCCTGATCAGAGCCTGAGGACTTCCTCTGTGGGGCCCATGCCTCTCCACCCCACCCAGAGGCCACAAGGCCCCTCCCAACCTAGTTTTCCTTCCCAGTCCTGGAGCCTTGCTGGAGTCTGGCTGCTCTCCTCTCTCCAGCCCCCCCCCCCCAACAACCACCCCTTTCTAAGACAAGAAAATCCAATCTCAGGAATGGTGGTGCACACTTGTGGTCCCAACACTTGGAAGGTAGAAGCAGGAGGATGGAGAGTTCCAGGCCAGAGGCAGCTTGTGCAACTTAGTGAGACCCTGTCTCAAATGGAAAAAAAAAAAAAAAAAATTTAAATGGGGGGGCTGGGGGTGCAACTCAGTAGTGGAATGCTCACCTAGTATGCACAAAGCCTTGAGTTCTATCCCCAGTGCTGAGACAGAAAGAAAGGAAGAAAGAAAGGAGAGAGAGAGAGAGAGAGAGAGAGAGAGAGAGAAAGGGAAGGAAGGGAGAAAGGAAGTAGATCAGTTAATGGGAATAAAATGTATTTTAAAATAAAATTCAATTTCATTGATCGATTAAACAAAAGACTCTCACTGACTCCTACTCTCATGGTAAAGATTTCCCAAGAGCCAGAATAAAGGCCTGCTTATCATACTGGATGGGAGACACACCCGGCAACCCACTCCCCAAAATCAATCCACCATTGAAAACCTTATGAACAGCAGAGAAGCACTGACAATAGTGTTTCACCTGTTGTATGCAGGGTCGCTATGAGTCAGACACCAACTCGATGACACCTAACAACAACAATCATACTGGAATGGGGAAATGCTTTTTATTCCCCCTAAAGCATACACAGCAGCAAAACCAAACACCAGCTGATGCTCTGCTACTATACCATTCATGTATCTCTCTCTCTCTCTCTCTCTCTCTCTCTCTCTCTCTCTGCTGTTTTTGAGACAGAGTCTCACTGTGTAGCCCAACCTGGTCTTGAACTCATGATCATCCTGCCTCAGCGTCCTGAGTGACTGGATTACAGTCATGTGCCACTGTGCCTAGCTTGTTATGTTTTGTTTTTGTTTTTGTTTTTGCTTTTTAGTACTTGGGGGATGAACCCAGGGCCTCACACATACTTTGCAAGTGCTCTACCACCGGGCTGCACCCCTTGCCCATTTTTTAATTTTCATTTTTTATTTTGAGACAGGGTCTTACTAAGTTACATAGAATGCCTTGGCCTCTAATTTGTGATCCTTCTGCCTCAGCCTGCAGAGTGGCTGGGATTACAGGCTGGCGCTACCCTGCCCACCAAGGGTTTTTGTTTTTGTTTTTGGTTTTTTTGCTGTTGTTTGTTTTTCAGACAGGGTCTTGCTATATAGCCTAGGCTAGCTTCAAACTCTCAATTATCCTGCTTCAGTCTCCTGAGTACTGGATTTATAGGCATGCACCACCATATCCAGCTTTTGGTTCTCATCTTAATCAAAGAAGAGAGACAAAAAGGAAAGGTTTCACAGGTATTTTAATTATACATGTTTTAGACTCCCTAATAGCCTTACATAGGGCTGGGATTTAGCTCAGTTGGTAGAGCGCTGCGCTGCAGTCTCTGAGGCCCCGAGTTCAATTCCCAGCACCGCAAAAATGGGAGAAGGACCTGGCAATCCACTCCCAAGGCAATCCCGAACAGTTAGCCATTGAAAACCCTATGAGGGTCGCTATGAGTCCGATACCGACTCGACGGCACCTAACAACAACAACAACAACAATAGCCTTACATGGGAGAAGGATGTGCCAATCCACTCCTGAGGCAATCCTGAAAACAATCAGCCACTGAAAACCCTATGAAGGTTGCTGTGACTTGGACACGACTCAGTGGCACCTAACAACAACAATAGCCTTACAAGTATATTAAGGACAGATACTACATATTACCAACCTTTGTATTTCCAATATGGGTGCTTAATAAATGTTGAATGAAGGAATGAATTGCGAGTGGAATTCAGAACACTTAGTACGATGTTGTACTTGCTGGTAGAATTACAAAACTTAAATACCAAGTCCTCCAGCATTCTCTTTTACCAACAGAAAGCTCCTGATTTTCAGAACATAATAGTGGTTCATTCTCCTACACTTTTTCCGTAAGGGACAAGTTTGTATGAGATGGAATGTCTGTCCTGGAATTTTCTAATTGTTTGTGGCCAAATCTTTGCCACTTGTGAAGATCAATTCTATGGTCAATCAATAGACTTGACTTTCCTGATTCTAAGAAATTAGTAGCCAAAATATTTTAATAATTTAGTAAATCAGACTTATTTACCCAAGGAAAACATTGGAAGACTATATATGCACAATTGGGTAGGTTTTTGTCAGTTGGTTTATTTGCGTGTGTGTGTGTGTGTGTGTGTGTGTGTGAGTGTGTGAGTGAGTGATGGGGGAAGTATTGGCTTTTTTGCTTTATTTTCTTTTGTGTTTGCTTCATCAAAATCCTGGCTTCAGGTGTCAATAGAACTGACCAAATAATAAGCAGCTCAATCTGCAGTGCGCCTGACCCTGAGGTATCCTGAGATGCAGGGTTTCCACCTGTGCTGAAAATGAGCATTTGACAACTGGCCACTGCAGTGAGGATTTCTCCATCCCAGAAGGGCACACAGCCAGAGGAGGGCTCCCCTTGGCCCCATTTTCTTAGCACTGTGACTCAAGATCACCTCCCCTTCCCCTGGAAACAGAGGAAGGCCTGGAAATGCACCCGTTTATCTCAGTAGCGCCAACTTGTTATCCCTTGATGGGAGAAATTTAATTCCAGGGATCTGTGTGTGAGCTCAAGGGACACCAATCAAAACCCAGCCGAGTTTGAGAGAATGGCTTCTAATAACACATTCATTTCTACAAAACAAGTCATACCAAACACGTTCACAGATTCTGTTTTTTTTTTTTCTTCTCCTTGACATAGTTAGCGATCTGGTACATAGCTGGAACGCAGAGGGAAGCAAACCCTTGGATCACAATCCGAAACGTTCCCCTCTCGGGGCTAAATCAGCCACACACAGACACAGTTGTGCACAGGTTAGACTTGAGGTTATCCTACCTGGTGACTTGGAGGAAGGTCGGTCCCTGGCCAGGGGCTGCCTTCTCACACAAGGGGTGATGCAGAGGAAGTCCATTCATCTGTCTCAGACGGCATGCAGTGGTGACAGAACACAGCAGACGGGGCGGGAACTAATACTGATGGGTGGGATGCCTCAGTGTCTGGAATCCTCAGGGCCACTTAGAGGACAAAGGCGGCTGGGAGAAAAATTCTTCACACAAACCTGGACAACAGCCACCAGACACAGAGTTCTGGAAAGAGGGATTCCAATAGAATGAAAAGGGAGGCGAGAGACCCCAGCAGCACTTATTAACAAATCATCACTGAGCACATGACTGACACCACCAGGGAACTCTGCTTGGCACTAGGAATATATTATAAGAGAGATCTGGTTTTTACCCCCATGGAGCTTCTAGTCCTGTGAGGGAGAAAGGCATTAATTAATTAATTAATTAATTAATTACATGAAGACAATCAGGAACTTTAGCAGTTCACAACTATTCTAGTTTCCTGGCACTGGCCAGGGCTTTGCCTCAGCCACTGTGTTCTTTAGCTACTGCCAATGATGGATTCAGGTCCAACAGGACACTCTGGAGATTTCAGAAGACATCCCCTTTGCTCCCTTCACCACCAAGAGAAGCAATCTGCTGTTAATGAGCAAAATTAATTTACATGGCTGTGGTGTAGTTCAGTGGCAGAGCACTTGCTTATCACGTGTGGGGCCCACAAAATTAATTTACATGGCTGGTGGTGTGGTTCAGTGGTAGAGCACTTGCCTAGCATGTATGAGGCCTTGGGTCCAATCCCCCGGACCATCACACACACACACACACACGTGTGTGTGTGTGTGTGTGTGTGTGTGTGTGTGTGTGTAAAAAAAAAAAAAAAAAAAAAAGCCAGGTGCAGTGGCCCATACCTGTAATCCCAGCTGGGGAGGCAGATTTTGAGTTCGAGGCCAGAGGCAGCCTGTGCAATTTAGCCAGACTCTGACTCAAAATTTAAAAAATGAAAACTGGACTGGGATTGCAGCCCAGGGGTAGAGCACTTGCAAAGTATGTGTGAGGCCTTGGGTTCAACCCCCAAGTACTGCAAAAAAAAAAAAAAAAAAAGAAAAGAAAAAGAAAACACCCAAAACAATAAAATACATCACAGTATTTATAGCATCACATGCTATAATACTTTGTAACAACTAAACCTGATAGGGGCAGGTACATACAGTATGTTATTGTTGTTGTTGTTGTTAGGTGCGGTGGAGTCAGTATCCAACTCATAGCGACCCTATGTACAACAGGTGAAACACTATTGCCAGTGCTTCTCTGCTGTTCACAGGGTTTTCAATGGCGGACTGATTTTTGGGAGTGGGTTGCCAGGTCCTTCTCCCAAGCCTACAGTATTTGGTGGTCCCAGGCAGTCTCCCATCTAAGTACTAACTAGGCCTGACCCTGTTTAGCTTCTAAGATCTGACGGGACCAGACACCACTGATGGGACCGGACACTACAGCTGCAGGCACACACAGTATAGTAAGTGGGAAAATGTCAGTATAAGCTCATGTATACAGGGCGCGGTGGTGCACGCCTGTAATCCCAGCGACTTGGGAGGCAGAGGATCGCAAGTTCAACACCAGAGGCAGTCTGCAAAATTTAGCAAGACCCTGTCCCAAGAAGTAAAAAGAAATGGGCTGGGGTTGCAGCTCAGTGGTACAACAGTTGCAAAGCATGCAAGCGGGAGACCCTGGGTTTAACCCCCAGTACCACAAAAAAACAAAACCAAAAAACCTCATATATACACTCTATTTCAACTATGTAAAAATATGTGAACATAAAAATGAAAATATGACAAATATTAAGGAGTTTTTTCTGGGAGATGGGATTATGCATGTTTTTTTTTTTTCTTTACATGTTCTAGAGTTTCCTCTATTAGGAAGATAATATTTTTAAAACCAGAAGTTGGACGAGATGGCACACTCCTGTGATCAGAGTGACTGGGGAGGTGGAGGCAGGAGGATCATGAGTTTGAGCCAGAGGCAGCCTGCATAACTTAGCAAGACCTTGACTAAAAAAAAGAAAAAAATGGGCTTGGAGTGCAGCTCAGTGGTAGAGCATTTGCAAATTATATGTGAGACCATGGGTTCAGTTCTCAAGTACTAAAAAAAACAAAAAACAAACAAACAAACAAAAAAACCAGAAAAGAGGTATTAAAAATGGAAAATAATTTCAGAGCTAAAAGCAGTGATAGTTGAATTTTGTTTTGAATTCTAAATTTTTCCGCCAGTGTCCATCTTCTCTGTCTCCAGTTGAGGAACGAGGGTCCTGGGAGGTAGAGGGTTGCCTTGGTCTTGTAAACTTGCAGGAGAATCCCAGCATCCCTCTGAAATACCTTTTGCACAAACCAGGCCACCTCCTCCAGCTTTGGCCACACTCGGAAGGAGTGGCAGGGACACAGGTGTACTTCATACACTACCGAGGAGGCCTGGCAAGAGGTTTGTCGTTCTGGGGTCTCAGGAGGAAGCAAATAGCTCTGAGACTAGAGAGGAAAGCTGAGGCTGGGGACCTGACTGCCTGGGCGGGAGGGAGCCCGCAGAGGCACCCTGGGGACTTCATCTTACCTTTCCTGCACTAAAGACAGGCATCCCCAACAGCCACTGCATCTCTCTCCTCCCTTCAAGTTGGGAGAGAAATATTTGAGAATTTAGGGTAACCTGGAAGTCAGGAGTTTAACAAGGGAACTCTCAAGGATGACAGACAAGTCCTGGCTGGGCATGGGGTGGTGTGAGTGTTGGGCCTTCCTGGAAATCATGGGGAACCAGGACCAGCCTTGTGGGGATGACAAGGCCGAGCCAGAATTCTGACATCTTGAATATGTTTTAAGAGCTCCTGGGTAGCCGGGCGCGGTGGCGCACGCCTGTAATCCCAGCGGCTCAGGAGGCGGAGGCAGGAGGATCGCAAGTACGAGGCCAGAGACAGTCTGCATAACTTAACGAGACCGTGTCTCAAAAAGTGAAAAAAAAAAAAAAAAAAAAAGTGCTGGGGGCGCAGCTCAGTGGTCCAGCACTTGCAAAGCATGCAGGCGTGAGGAGGCCCTGGCCTCAACCCCAAGTACCACACACACACACACACACACACACACACACACACACACACACACACAAAAGAGCTCCTGGGTAAAGAAGGTTGGGGGTCTAGCCCCTTCTTTGCACCAGTCAAAAGTCCTGGGCAAGGAGGTAGCTTAGATCAAACAACACGCATTGGAATTCTTCTGTGCAGCAAGGGCATTCATTTCCTGTCTTCCTTCAGTGCTAAGGGATACTAGAAAGTTACCATTCCAGGAGTTCAAAATTCAGCCATAGAGAGGTGAACAGAGCAGCAAAGGCACACGGACTTGTGTGAATCACAGGCACTGAAAACCAAAATCCCACAGGAGGAGGAGACAGGGAAGTCCTGATGGGGCTTCTTTGTGGAAAACAAGGATGATCTGAGAGGGGAAGAAGAAAAACAGCCTCAGAGGACCAGAAAGTCAACTGCTAACTTTGAGAAGGGCGTGTCAGCCTCTAGGCCAGTTATAGGGCAAGAAGATAGAAATAATGAAGAAAAGGAGGAAAGGTTTTTTAATTAATTAATTAATTAATTTTCCCCTTCATTGATAAGTGTTGGTGAGGTACACAGTGATATGTTGTTGTTGTTGTTAGGTGCCGTCAAGTCGGTATCCGACTCATAGCGACCCTCATAGGGTTTTCAATGGCTGACTGTTTCGGGATTGCCTTGGGAGTGGATTGCCAGGTCCTTCTCCCATTTTTGAGGTGCTGGGAATTGAACTTGGGACCTTAGAGACTGCAGTGCAGCGCTCTACCAACTGATCTAAATCCCAGCTCACACAGTGATATAGCATCTGCTATATTGTATAATTATTGTGTAACTATTGCCTCGCTTTTGGTTACACTTTCACCAATTTACAAAGTTTATGGAGCCCTTTGATTAATATGTAGCAAAACTTGTAGGCAATTATGGGTTATATTCCCCTATTTATTCCCACGTATTCATAAAGTTGCATCATTTACATGGAGATTATCCTCTCCCCCTTTATCCCTTTACATTATTTCCCCTCCCTTTCCCGCCTTCCATAGCCTTTGCTTCTCCCCTCTGGTCCCCTCCCCTCTTCTTTCTACTCAACTTCTGTTGTTGTTGTTGTTAGGTGCCGTCGAGTCGGTATCCGACTCATAGCGACCCTTATAGGGTTTTCAATGGCTGAGTGCTTCGGGATTGCCTTGGGAGTGGATTGCCAGGTCCTTCTCCCATTTTTGCGGTGCAGGGAATTGAACTCGGGGCCTCAGAGACTGCAGTGCAGCGCTCTACCCACTGAGCTAAATCCCAGCCCCAACTTCTGTTAGGAAAGATAATTTTATTTATTTTTTACTTAAAATTTTTTTAAAGCTGAGCGTGGTGGTATGTACCTATAATACAAGCAGTTGAGAAGCTGAAGCAGGAGGATTGTGAGTTCAAGGTCAGCGTGGGCTACAAAGTGAGTTCCAGGCCAGCCTGGGCTACATAGTGGGATCCTGTCTCAAATAAATAAATAAATAGCCGGGCGTGGTGGCACACGCCTGTAATCCCAGCAGCTCGGGAGGCGGAGGCGGGAGGATCGCAAGTTCGAGACCAGAGGCAGTCTGCGTAATTTAGCGAGACCCTGTCTCAAAAAGTAAAAAAAAAAATGGACTGAGGTGCAGCTCAGTGGTCCAGCACTTGCAGAGCATGCAGGCGCGAGGCCCTGGGTTCAACCCCCAGTATCACCAAAAAAAATAAATAAATAAATAAAAATAAAAATAAAAAAATAAATAATATTACAAATAAATGAAATAAATATTTCAGTGTATTTGTTTTTTTTCTTTTGGTACTAAGGGTTGAACCCAGGGCCTCGTGCTTGCATGCTTTGCAAGTGCTAGACCACTGAGCTGCACCCCCAGCCCTTTTTTTTTTTTTTTTTTTTTGAGACAGGGTCTCACTAAGTTATGCAGACTGCCTCTGGTCTCGAATTTACAATCTTCCTGCCTCCACCTTCCGACCTGCTTGGATTACAGGTGTGCACCACTGCACCCAGCTCCTAGTGTGTGTATTTTGAGACAAGCTCTCACTATGTAGCCCAGGCTGGCCTGAACCTCCAAGTCCTCATGCCTCAGACTCCCAAGTGCTGGGATTATAGGAGTGTTCAACCAGATCCAACTTTATTTACTTTTAATTGTCATTATATTTATACATATGTGTAGGGTTGTTGTTGTTGTTGTTGTTAGTTGCCATGGTGTCATGTTCAACTCATAGCAAGCCTATGTACAAAACAAGACACTACCCAGCCCTGTGTCAGGCACACAATCTTTTTTTATGTTTAAGCCCTTTGTTGCAGCCACTGTGTTAATGCATGTAGTTGAGGGTCTTCCTTTTATTGTTGACCTGCCACTCTCTCAAATATGATGTCCTTCTCCAGGGATTGGTCCTTCTTGACAACATGTCCAAAATATGTAAAACACAGTCTAGCCATCCTTGCTTCCAAGGAGCACTCTGGTTGTACTTCTAGGATGGATCTCTGTTTTTTTTGGCAGTCCATGGGGTATTCAATATTTATCTCTAGCACCATAATTCAGAAGAATCAGTTTTTCTGTCTCCCTTATTCAACATCTGGCTTTCACAAGCATATGATACAACTGAAAATACCATGGCATGAGTCAGGTGCACCTTTATTGCAACAGCTTTTCTGTAAACAACGCATCTTTTGATTTCTTTTCTTTTCTTTCTTTTTTTTTTTTTTTTTTTTTTTGTGGTACTAGGGGTTGAACCCAGGGCCTCACTCTTGCATGCTTTGCAAGTGCTGGACCACTGAGCTGGGCCCCCAGCCCTTTTTTATTTTTTTCTTTACTTTTTGAGACAGGGTCTCGCTAAATTACGCAGACTTCCTCTGGTCTCGAACATGCGATCCTCCTGGCTCCGTCTCCCGAGCCGCTGGGATTACAGGCATGCGCCACCATGCCCAGCTGCATCTTTTGATTTCTTGACCACTGCTTCTGTGGATGTTGATTGTAGAACTAAGTAAAACAAAATCTTAGACAACCTTAATCTTTCCTCTATTTATCATGCAGTTGCTTACTGAGCCAGGTGTAAGGATTTTTGTTTTGTTGATGGTGAGGCACAATCCATACCGAAGGCTGTGTTCTTTGATCTTCACCAGTAAATGTTTCAAATCCTCTTCACTTTTCAGCACTGTCATCTGTGTAACTCAGGTTGTTAATAAGTTTTCCTCCAATCATGATGCTGCGCTCTTCTTCATAAAGTCCAGTTTCTCAGACTAATTGCTCAGCATAGAAATTGAAGAAGTATGGTGAAAGGATACAGCCCTGATGCACACCTGCTCCACTTTAAACCAGGGAGTGTTTCCTTGTTCTGTCTGAATGACTGCCTCCTGGTCCATGTACAGATTTCTTATGAGTACAATTAAGTACTCTGGTATTCCCTTTTTCTCATGGTTATCCATAATTTGTTGTGATCAACACTGTCAAATGCCTTTGCGTAGTCGATAAAACATAGATAAACATCTTTCTGGTATTCTCTGCCTTCAGCCAATATCCAACTCACATCAGCAATGATGTCCCTGATTCCCCACCTTCTTCTGACTCTGGCTTGATTTTCTGGCAGTTCCCTCTATATATACTGCTGCAGTTGCTTTTGAATGATCTTTAGAAAAATTTTGCTTTTGTGTGATATTAATGATACTATTTGATAATTAATACATTAGGTTGGAATGCCTTTCTTGGGAATAAGCATAAATATGGATCTCTTCCAGTCAGTTATCTAGGTAACTCTTGGCATAGACAAGTGAGCACCTCCAGTGCTGCATCTGTTTCTTAAAACATCTCAATTGGTATTCCATCAATTTCTCGAGCCTTGTATTTCACCAGTGCTCTCAAGACAGCTTCCACTTCTTCCTTCAATACCACTGATTCCTAATAATATGTAACCTCTTGATATGGTTAGTCATTCACCAATTCTTTTTGGTATAATGACTCTGTGTATTCCTTCCATCTTCTTTGGTTGTTTCCTGTGTCATTTGATATTTTCCCTGTAGAATCCTTCATTATTGCCACCCAAGCCTTGAATTTTTTCTTCAATTCTTTAAGCTTGAGAAAAACAGTGTGTTCTTTTCTTTTGGTTTTCTATCTCCAGCTCTTTGCACATGTCATTATAATATTTGATTTTGCCTTCTTGAGCTGACCTCTGAAATCTTCTGTTTAGTTCTTTAACTTTGTCACATCTTCCTTTCACTTTAGCTGCTCAATGTTCAAGGGCAAGTCTGACGGTCTCTTTTGATGTGTAATTTGGTCTTTTCTTTTTTCCTGTCTTTTTAATAACTTTTTGCTTTCCTCATGATTAATGTCTTTGATATCATGCCACAACTCATCTGGTCTTTGGTTACTAGTGTCTAACACATCAAATCTGTTCTTGAGGTAGTCTCTGAATTCAGGTGGGATATACTCAAGGTCATACCTTGGCTCCTGTACACTTGTTCTAATTCTCTTTAGTTTCAGTTTGAATCTGCATATGATCAGTTGATGGTCTAATCCACAGTCAGCACCTGGTCTTGTTCTGACTTTTGATATTGAGGTTTTCCACCATCTCTTTCCAAAATTGTAGTCAATTTAGTTCCTATATGTTCCATCTGGAGAATTCCATGTGTATAGTCACCATTTATGTTAGTAAAAAAATGTATTTGCAATGAAACAAATTTAGTGAGTTTATTAATTAGGAATAAGGGACAGTATACACTTTAGATTTAAGCATGAGTACTCAGAAGAAAAAAGTTGCTTAAGGAAATAATATTCAAGCTGGATGTGGAGGTGCATGCCTGTAATCCCAGTACACTGGAAGCCAAGGCAGGAGGATTGACTTGAGCTCAAGGCCAGCCTAGTCTACTTAGTGAGTTCTAGGACAGCCTGGGCTACACAGAGGGACCCTGTCTCAAAAAACAAAAAAAGAAAAAAAGAAAAGAACATTCCTACACATCTAAGACATGGGAGGGGCTAGGATTTAGCTCTGTTGGTAGAGCACCACTCTGCAGTCTCTGAGGTCCCAGGTTTGATTCCCAGCACCACAAATATGGGAGAAGAATGTGGCAATCCACTCCTGAGGCAATCCCAAAAAACAATCAGCCATTGAAAACCCTATAAGGGTCACTATGAAATAGACACGACTCCACAGCACCTAACAACAACAATAAGACATGAATGCAGGCTTCTCAAGAAAGAGAATTGCATAAGGAATCATTGTACATGTCCAAGGCAGGGATGTGGGCTTCTCTAGAGAGAGTCACACTTAAATGTTTGAACAATAGCTGTATATATGAATTTATAGCCAAATTACAAAAAAAAAAAAAAAAAAAAAAAAAAAGAGCTGGTTTTCCTATTCTGTGTTAAAGGAATTCTTCTTTTGTAAATGAGATTGTAGGTGGCTTTACAAGGTACATTACTGAGGTTTAGAGATGAGAGTTGTTGTTGTTGTTAGGTGCTGTCGAGTCGGTATCCGACTCATAGCGACCCTCATAGGGTTTTCAATGGCTGACTGTTTCGGGATTGCCTTGGGAGTGGATTGCCAGGCCCTTCTCCCGTTTTTGCAGTGCTGGGAATTGAACTTGGGACCTCAGAGACTGCAGCGCATTGCTCTACCAACTGAGCCAAATCCCAGCCCCAGAGATGAGAGGGAGGTGCCAATAAGACTAAAACATAGGCCAAAATACGTCAAAGGAAGAAATGCTATGGTTTAGAGGATTTAGAAGATTCAATAGAAAAGCTTTGGTATATTTTCTGTCTAAGGAACTTCTCTTAGTAAATGGAGGGTCTAAGGTGGTCTAGGAGGTGCACTGTATATGTTTACAGGTAAGAGAAGAATCCCTGAGAAGTCATCTAGGTATATGCTGACGACTGCAAGCGTGGCCCATAATCTTGTTTCTGAGATTCTCAAAGAAACACAGGATTGCAGAGGAGGAACTAAGGTAAAATTCAAAGGTCACATACATTTTCACCCTCAGCATGGCTCATTGCTATTTTAACATTTGTTTTGAAATATTCCTCCAAATAATGTTTCCACGCAGGCAGACTTTATAGCAGATTCTTGGTTATTGTGTCGAAATTCTTGACCCTCAGCTGGCGAGACTTACACCAGATCCCCAGGGTGATGGCTCTTTTTCCCTTCCAATGTCCCATTAATTTTCCTGTCTTTCTAGCCTGCCTCATACCC
The DNA here is from genome assembly GCA_007922755.1 of Pedetes capensis. NCBI lineage: Eukaryota > Metazoa > Chordata > Mammalia > Rodentia > Pedetidae > Pedetes > Pedetes capensis. The sequence goes on along the minus strand of VMDO01005506.1, from coordinate 71,666 downwards.
AGCAGTGGGATTGCCACATCATAGTTCTATTTTTAGTTTTTTGAGGAAACTCCATGCTGTTTCCCATAATGGCGTTACTGGTATTTCCACCAGCAGTGTATGAGAGTTCCCTTTCTCCACATCCTCCCCAGTATTTATTTATGTATTTATGTATGTATGTATTCTCCGAGGTCCCGAGTTCAATTCCCAGCACCGCAAAGATGGGAGAAGGACCTGGCAATCCACTCCCAAGGCAATCCCGAAACAATCTGCCATTGAAAACCCTATAAGGGTTGCTATGAGTCGGATACCGACTCAACAGCACCTAACAACAACAACAACAACAACAACAACATGTATTTATTTATTTATCTTTTAACTTATTGCAGTATCATTGAACCCATGCCCTATGCTTATCATATGCTAAGTAAGTGCTCGACCACTGAGCTGCACTCCCAGCCCACTGATGATTAGGGGTGACCAGCACTCCCTGATGATGAATGAGAGAGACAATATCTTCAGCCCCACGGGCGAGAGTAGAAAGGTCCAAGGGGAAACCTCTCGAGAGCTTCTGTTGTCTTCCTTCTTTGCATCACGAGCTAGGTAAGTTCTCCACCACTGAGCTGCACTCCAGCCCACCTTTTTTGTTGTTGTTTGTCTGTTTGTTTTGTTTGTTTTTGAGACAGAGTCTCACTTTGTAGCTGAGGCTGGCCTCAAACTCATGGCAATCCTCCTGCCTCAGTCTCCTGAGTACTGGGATTACCAGTATGTACCACTATTTTGCCTTTCTAATAGCAGCCTCTTTAAGTGTGGTGAAGGCTGGGGTTTAGTTCAGTTGGTAGAGTGCTGCCCTGTACTCTCTGAGGCCCTCGGTTCGATCTCGAGCACCACAAAAACGGGAGAAGGACCTGGCAACCCACTCCCAAAACAATCCTCAAACAGTCAGTCATTGAAAACCCTCTGAAGGTTGCTATGAGTTGGACCTGACTCAATGGCACCTAACAGCAACAAGTGTGGTGAGATAACACATCATTGTGGGTTTGATTTGCATTTCCCTAATGATTAGTGAGAGAGAAAATATCTCCAGACCTAGGGGCTAGAGTGGAAGGACCCAAGGGGAAACCTCTTGGGAGCTTCTGTTGTCCTTCTTCTAGCATATCCACTCTGGTCCCTTATTGGGCTGTCCCAGGTGATCTGTCTATTCAGACACATCAGGTTTATTTCCCACCTATTTCCCAATAAGTTAGCAAAGGAAGACACAGGTTGTCTTCATTTCATTGTTTCACCAATTCATGCAACAAATATTCCTATGAGTCGGGCACAATGGCGCGTGCCTGTAATCCCAGCGGCCCAGGAGGTGGAGGCAAGAGGATCGCAAGTTCGAGACCAGAGGCAGTCTGCATAATTTAGTGAGACCCTGTCTCAAAAAGTAAGAAAAATGGGCTGAGGGTGCAGTGGTCCAGCACTTGCAAAGCATGCAAACACAAGACCCTGGGTTCAACCCCCAGTACCGCAAAATAAATAAATAAATAAATAAATAAATAAAATAAAAATAAATAAATAAATATTCCTATGACACTCCTTTTCATATTAATAATTCCAAAATGAGCTGGGCCATGTGGCACACACTTGTAATCCCAGCACTTGGGGCAGAAAGATTTCAAGTTCAAGGCCAGCCTGGGCTACATAGTGAGACTTTGTTTCAAAAAAAATCCAACACATTTTCCATTAGTAGGACACTTCAAGAGAAGCAAAAGATCCCTTATTAAAACTACAATCTGAAGCTGGGGGTGGTAGTGCACACCTATAATCTCAGCAACTCAGAAGGTGGAGGCAGGAGGATCACAAATTCAAGTCTAGCCTGGGCTACATAGTGAGACCCTGTCTCAAAAAGCCAAAAAACCAACAGACCAAAAACCGAGAAAACAAAACAAAACTACCAATAAAAAAACAACAAAACAAATTAAAAAATAAGCCTGGGATCTCTCTCACTGCTTCCCAGACTCTTCCACAACCTGGCACATGGTGAATGGCAATATTTGTAGGGTATGTGGGGTAAATAGACTGGAGGTAGCCTCCAGACATCAGCTGCATGACGGCCACGGGAGCCCATTTCTCCCCTACACACCTGTAGCACACATCTTGGCACAACATTGGGAACTCAAATCTCACATGACAAGTCTAGCCACTGGAAGGAAAAAACAACAAACCAATCAGGTGGTATTGATAAACTGAAGATATGTCAGTGAGGGACACAATAATGAGCTAAAATATATCTTCAATATTGTGGAGAGCCAGATGCGGTGGCTCAAGCCTGTAATCCCAGCGACTCACCAGGCAGAGGCAGGATTGCAGTTTCGAGGTCAGAGGCAGCCTGTATAATTTACTGAGACCCTGTCTCAAGATAAAAGAGTGAAAAATGGGTTGGGAGTGCAGCTCAGTGGTAGAGCACTTGTAAACTATGTGCAAGTGCCTGGGTTCAACCCCTAAGTACTAGAAAAAAACCATATGGCCTTTTAAATCCCTTTTGGTTTATTTTTGTTTTTTTGAGACAGGGTCTCAATATGTAGCCTAGGATGACTTTGAACTTGCATTATCTTCCTGCCTCAGCCTCCCTGAGTCCTGGGATTACAGGTGTGCGCCACCGCCCAGAAAATGCTCTCCTTTCTATCACCAGCATTATTCTTGTCAAGTTCCTGCTTGTCCACCACGCCTGGACTACACTTGGAGAGCCATCGGCCAGCAGCAGCCTGCTCTGGAACCATGGGACATCTGAAGGTCTCTAGATGCCTACTGTAGCCTGGGGGGAGTGTGGACTCACTATTATTATTGTAATAATCATAACAACATGGTCCCTGACCACCACAGGTTCTGAACCAAATGAGAACAAGACCTAGGATCAGATAAATTGAGATGAAAAATATGCTTTTGTTGTTGTTAGGTGCCGTCGAGTCAGTATCCGACTCATAGCAACCCTACATACAATAGGCAAAACACTATTGTCAGTGCTTCTCTGCTGTTCATAGGGTTTTCAAAGGCGGATTGATTTTTGAGAGTGGGTTGCCAGGTCTGTCTCTTAAGCCTACAGCACCTGGTGTTCCCAGACGGTCTCCCATCCAAGTACTAACCAGGCCAGACCCAGCTTAGCTTCTGAGATCTGATGCCACAGGGCTATGGCTGCAGGCAATATGGCTTTAGTACTGATAAGACTGGGTTGGAAAAAATTTGAATGGTACTTACATCCAAGTGGGCCTCCTATTTCTTCCTCCCAGAATTAAACCAACCCCCCTACTCTTAGGCAAAGCTGCTGGGTAACTGTAGGGCCAACTACCCTTTTCCTTTGTGCCAAATACTGGTTATTCACTCCAGGAGTGCTGAATCTCGGAGGATTAGAGCTTTTCTCTTTTTTTCCTCTTTCTTTCTTTCCTTCTTTCCTTCCTTCCTTCCTTCCTTCCTTCCGTCCTTCCGTCCCTCCTTCCCTCCTTCCCTCCTTCCTTCCTTTCTCTCTCTCTCTCTCTCTCTCTCTCTCTCTCTCTCTCTCTCTCTCTCTCTTTCTTTCTTTCTTTCTTTCTTCCTTTCTTTCCAGTACTAGGGGGCTGAACCCAGGGCCTTTGCAAATGCTTTGCCACTGAGCTGTACCCCAAGCCCCTTTTTAAGTCTTTTTTTTTTTATCTTGATAATGGCTCTTGCTAAATTACACAGGTTTGCTCTTCCTAAATTACACAGGTTACCTCTGGCCTCAAACTTGCAATCCTCCTGCTTTCTCCTCCCCAGCTGCTGGGATTACAGGTGTATGCCACTGCGCCCAGCTGGATTAGAGCTATTTTCCCAGGACTGTTCCTTCTCAGAAAGGAGAGCAGAAGTCTCTGCTTAGGCTAGTAAGGCAGACACGAAGGGTGTGCAAACAGTGCAGAAGCCTCCAATGGTTTGCAAACCCCTCGCCTTCAAGTGCACGCATGGTTTGCCTCTCTTAGCCTGGCTTCCTGGAAAAGAAAGCTTAAAGCAAAGCCCCATGGTAAATGTTTTACTGGGGTGGTTGCAAGCAAAGGGCAGCAAGAGTGAGGAAAGAAGGTCCACGAGGCAGGGAAGGAAGGAAGGAAGGGTGTGTGTTATCATGATAGATGGCATATCGTTGCTTTCTCACTCCAGTTGGTTTTTGTCGTTGTTGTTTTCAGTACTGAGGATTTGAATTCATGGACTAGCACATGCTAGGCAAGTGCTCTACCACTGAGCTGCACCCAAAGCCCCCTTTTTTATTTTGGTACATTTGTTGTTGTTAGGTGCCATCAAGTCAATGTCCAACTCATTGAGAACCTATGTACAACAGATGAAACACTACTGTCAGTGCTTCCCAGCTATTCTTAGGGTTTTCTTTTTTTTTTAATTTTTTATTAGTAATTTTTAATGTACAACTTAACGGGTCTCATTATGACATTTCCATATATGCATTTCATTGTACATTACTCACATAACTTCCCCCTTACCCTCTCAATACCCTCCTCCCCCATCCCCTCCCTTCCCACCAATGGTCTCCTTTCTACTTGAATGTCTTTTTGTGAGAATATTTATCTATATATGTGCGTCCCAAGTTTTTTTTTCTTTTCTTTTTTTTTTTTTTTTCCAGTACTGGGGCTAGAACCCAGGGCCTTGTGCTTGCGTGCTTTGCAAGTGGTGGACCACTGAGCTGCACCCCCCAGCCAGTTTTTTTATTTTATTTATTTATTTTTTTGTGGTACTGGGAGTTGAACCCAGGGCCTCACATTTGCATGCTCTGTAAGTGCTGGACCACTGAACTGCACCCCCAGCCCATTTTTTTACTTTTTTTTTGAGACAGGATCTTGCTAAATTATGCAGACTGCCTCTGGTCTCAAACTTGTGATCCTCCTGTCTCTGCCTTCTGAGTGGCTGGGATTACAGGTATGTGCCACCGCGCCCAGCTGTGCATCCCAATTCTGATATAAGGCCAAACTTTTTTCTAGAGTGATTCATAGGGTTTTCAATGGCTGATCGTTTTTTGGGAGTGAGTTGCCAGGTCCTTCTCCCAAGCCTACAGCACCTAGTGTTCCCAGGCAGTCTCCTATCCAAGTACTAACCAGGCCGGACACTGCTTAGGTTCTGAGATCTGATGGGATCAGATGCCACAGTGGTACGGCTGTGGGCCTTATTTTGATACAAGTCTCACAAAATTGCACAGGCTGCCTCTGGCTTTGAACCTGTGATCCCTTGCCTCCACCTCCCATGTCAGTGGGATTACAGGCTTACACCTCGGTGCCCAGCTTCACTGACTCATTTTGATATCTCCAAATACTAGAGGAATCACATGAGGAGGATGCAACAGGGTGAGCAGTTGCCAGCTCCACTGCTCTCTTTTGTCCAAGTTCACCACCCAGCCCCCCATCATGTCTGAGTCATGTTATTGAGCCCCTCTGAGCAGCTGCTGAGGAGCCAGAAGATCCTTGAGTCCATTTGGGTTGAACTTGCCTGTTGGAGCTGCTGCTCTTGGCCCTCACCCCCTGGGAGAGGTTGAGGCAGTGGGTTCATGAGACAATAAATCAATGGCAGTGATAGTCGTAACAGTAAGGGTGCAAAAGGAGCCGAGGTGGAGCTGCAGCCCCTAGCTAGGAAGCAGGGTGAGAACAAGGCAGGTCCGAAGCTTGGGAAGGAGTGGGGCTTCAGCAAATGTGCAAAGGTGTTCGAACTGGATCCAGACACTGATTTGGAAAAAAAAAAAAAAAAAACCCTAAAACGCAGTCTTGATTCTGCCTTTGTTCAGGCCTCTGGTAAGCTCTGGTTTAAAAAAAAAAGTGAATCGAGAGATTTCTTGTCCTCCTTTCTCATAATATAATAATGCAATTGTCTGCAAGGGCCCGGAGGGCTTGCAAGCTGGAGCTGGGTCGGCTACTACGCAGAAGGCCTGGCTCATGGGCCCAACCATTGACCAGGGAGCCAAGAACAGTAGTGGGACAGCTTTGTTTTTAGCCAAGCAGAATGTGATATGAATTGAGTCGATCATACATTTTGGTAACAAGTATAATCCTTTTCTCTCTCCCCCACCTGCCACCTCGGGTTGTCAGTTTGGAAGTATGTTCAGATCCTTTGCTGTGGTCGCCAATGGAATGAGGCCAAAGCCCTTCCTATGCCAAGCTGGCCAGAGCATCCTGGGGAAAGCCAAATGGGCTCTTGAGACACTGGGAGAAAGTCAGACTTCAGATTCCTTGTCCTTTGCTCAACTGAGCTGATTTTTCCCTAATCCAATCCCATTTCTCCCCCAGAAAAAAAAAAAAAAAAAAAAGCACAGCCTTGGCTGGCTAAGACTTAACCTGTTTTTTCAAAAGGTTCTGATTCAGTGTAAACTGTTACCTGTACAACCTCCCTTGTATTACCAATCTTCCCTGCAATCTGCTCATAGGACGTGAACAAATGCATTCCCTACATACCCTGGGATAGAGCTGGTATTGGAGTTTGGGGTCCCCAGGTCTGAGGCCACCTCCCTCAGGACTTTCCTTCCTCTTCAGAGAGTTTGCCCTGATCTCAGTACTTGAGGTAGAAGCCCTGACCCCACACATCCTGCCTTTTAGGTGCAGATGGTTGTTTTAGACACAGAAAATACAGAGATGACTAAGATGGCTAAGATGATTCCTGCTCACGGTGCGGTAGGGAGCTGGACGGGAACCAAGCAGCCCCTCCAATCACACAACACAGGTAAAATCAAAGTACTGTGTACACAGGGAGCCTGGCGAGGTACCAGTGACTACAGTAGATGGTCTCAGATGGGCCACTGTGTTTGCTCTCTCGGGGACCTTGACCTGCAACAGCCTCACAGGCTGGGAGGAAAGAGCCAGCGGCACATTTGGTAGGACAAAATGGGACACTGGCCCAGAGAGGGCAAAGCAAGATGCTTATTGAAAAGAAAAGCTACGGTGCTTCTTAGCAGGAAAGAAGATAAAAGTTCCCCTCTGGAAGAAGGGGAAGCGCAACTCTTGCATTCTGAGGAGCTTCCTTCTCTCCATCCTCCATAGCACAGCTTGGCTCCAAGGAGAGGGGGGCGGGGAGAGACATTCTGCAACAGGGACAAGGAAGACTTCTTTTTTTTTCTCTTTTTTTTCTTTTTTCTTTTTTTGTCTCATTCTGTAGCCAGGTGGGTCTTGAACTTTCAATCCTCCTGCCAGCCTCCCAAGTGCTGGGATTACAGGTGCACACCGACAAGCCTGATCCTTTTTTTTTTTTCCCCCTTTTGTATTGGGGAGTTAAACCCAGGGCCTCCTTTGTGCTAGGCAAGTGCTCTCCTACTGAGCTGCACCACCAGCCCCCTTCTTTAATTTTTTATTTTGAGACAGAATCTCAATAAATTGCCCAAGCTGCCTCTGGCCTTGAACTCATGATCCTCCTGCCTTAGCCTCCCGTGTAGCTCAGACTAGAGTCATGTGCCACAGTGCTTGGCTCGCTCTTTTTTAAAAATAGGTGACACTTTTGAGTTGATAGAGTGGTACATGCCTGTAGTCCCAGCTACTCAGGAAGCTGAGGAAGCAGGATCACTGGAGCCCAGGAGTTCAAGACTGGCCTGGCCAACACAGTAAAACCCTGTCTCAAAAAAGCTACCAAAACCCAAACCAAAACACTTTTTTGAGCTATAATTCAGATACTATACAATTCACAATTCACTCATGTAAAGTGTATAATTCTTTTTTTCTTCCTTTCTTTCTTTCTTTCCTTTCTTTCTTTCTTTCATTCTTTCTTTCTCTTTTTCTTTCCCTTCTTTCTTTCCTCTTTTGTGCAGTACTTGGGATTAAACCCAGGGCCTCAGGGCCTCATGCTTGCATACTTTGCAACCCTGGTACCACTGAGCTGCACCCCTAGACTGTTTTTTTACTTTTTCTTTTTTTTCCCTTAAGACAAGGTCTTGCTAAATTACGCAGGCTGCCTCTGGTCTTGAACGTGTGATCCTTCTGTCTCTGCCTCCCAAGTCACTGGGATTATAGGCGTGTACCACCATACCCTGGTTTATAGTATATAATTCAATGGTTTCTAGTATATTCATAGATCTGGGCAACCATGTTGTTGTTGTTGTTGTTGTTAGGTGCTGTTGAGTCAAGTCCGACTCATAACGACCCTATGTACAGCAGATTGAAACACTTGCCGATTCTGTGCCAGGCAAGCAATCTTATTTATGTTTAAGCCCATTGTTGCAGACACTGTGTCAATCCATCTGGTGGAGGGTTTTCCTCTTTTGCGCTGACCTGCCACTCTCCCAAACATGATGTCCTTCTCCAGGGATTGATCTCTCCTGACTACATGTCCGAAATAGGTAAGACGCAGTTTGGCCATTCTTGCTTCCAAGGAAGACTCTGGTTGCACTTCTAGGACAGATTTGTTGGTTCTTTTGGCAGTCCATGGTATATTCAATAGACGTCTCCAGCACCACAATTCAAAAGCATCAATTCTTTTTCTGTCTCTCTTGTTCAATGGCCAGCTTTCGCAACCATATTGATGCCACTGAAAATACCATGGCATGAGTCAGACGCACCTTCGTCTTCAATGTGACATCTTTGCTTTTCAATACTCTAAAGAGATCTTTTGCCACAGCTTTTCCCAGAGCAATGCGTCTTTTGATTTCTTGACTGCTGCTTCTGTGGGTATTGATTATAGAACCAAGCAAAGCAAAATTTTGGACAACCTCAATCTTTTCTCCATTTATTGTGAAGTTGCGTGCTGACCCAGTCGTAAGGATTTTTGTTTTGTTGATGTTTAGTTGTAACCCATATTGAAGGCTATGATCTTTGATCTTCATCAGTAAATGTTTTAAATCCTCTTCATTTTCAGCAAGCAAAGTGGTGTCATCTGCATAACGCAGGTTGTTAATGAGTCTTCCTCCGATCTTGATGCCACATTCTTCCTCATAAAGTCCAGCTTCTCGGATTATTTGCTCAGCGTATAAATTGAAGAGATAGGGCAACCATAGCCAGGATAAATTTTAAATATTTTCATTGCCTCAAAAAGAATTCCTACACCCCTTAGCTGCTACTCTTTTCAATTTTTCCTATTCCCTCCAGCCCTATTTAACTCCCAGTCTGCTTTGTTCTCTACAAAAGATCTGCACATTTCGTGGAAATGGAATCACACACTATGTGGGACATTTGTGACTGTCTTCTTTGAAGTGGCATAATGTTTCCAATGGTTACTTTTGTTGTAGCATGTGTTTGTGTTTCTTTTCTTTTTATTGCTGAATAATATTCCTTTGTATGGACATACCACATTTTATTTATCCATTCATCAGTTGATGGACATTTGAGTTATTTCCCTTTTTATCTGTTTTACAAACATCTGTGTGCAAGTTGTTGTGTGAAAGAGTAGAACTTTTCAGTTAATCATTAACAAGCATTTATTAACTGTCTATTGTGTAGATTCCCCACATGTCTGTCAGCTTGTTGTGCTATGGGGGCTTGCATCTTGCTGTGATGCTGAAAGCCATGCCACTGATATTTCAGATACCAGCAGGTCCACCAATCATGGACAGCTTTCAGCTGTGCTTCCAGACTAAGACAGATTAGGAAGAAGGACCCAGCAGTTCACTTCGGAAACAATTGGCCATTAGAAACCCTATGGATAGCAGAGAAGTGATGTCAAATATAGTGCCAGAAAATGAAGTCCCCAGGCTGTAAGGCATTCAAGAGACAACAGAAGAAGAGTTGCCTCCTCAAAGCAGTTGTTGTTAGGTGCCATCAAGTTGGTTCTAACTCATAGTGACCCTATGTACAACAGAAAGAAACACTCCCCGACACTGTGCCATGCCTGGCACTATTGTTAGTGCATCTCTGCTATTTGTAGGGTTTTCGATGGCTGATTGTGTCAGGAGTGGATTACCAGGTCCTTCTCCCTAGACTGCAGCACTTGGTATTCCCAGGTGGTCTCCCATCCAAGGACTAATCAGGCCGACCCTGCTTAGCTTCCAAGATCAGGTGGGATTGGATACCAGGGTAGAGTTGACCTTAATTATGGGAATGGACTAAAGTTTCTAGAACCTTCAGTTGCTGATGTGGCATGACTCAAATTGAGAAGAAACACAGTAACTACAACAATGGGCTCAAATATAAAAGGATCATGTGCATGGCACAGTATTGGGTAGTGTTTCATTCTGCTGTACTTAGGGTCTCTATGAGTTGTATCTGACTCAACAGCACCTAACAACACCAAACAACAATATTGTGTAAGATACTACACAGTACAGGAATGGGAGGAGTTTTGGAGGAGAAGATGTAGAAAGGCAAACATCCAAAAGGATTATAAATAGAGAATGTAATCCTTGTTCTCTGACTGTCTGGGGAAGCCAGATTATGCTTTCAAGAAATATGTAAAGAACCGGTGCTCATCTTTCACATTTGAGTGCTTAATTCTGACAATCCGGCTACAGTGGGTCAGCCCTGTTATGCACAGGAAATTGAATAGAGGTTAAGCAGCTTGCCCAAGGTCACACACCTGGTGAAAAGATAAGTCAGGATTCAAACTAACCAAGATCATCTTGTTTTAGAGCCTCATTCTTTAGTTAGTTTGTTGTTTTTGAGACAAGTTCTCACTATGTAAACTCAGGCTGGTCGCAAACTCCTGAGCTAAAGTAATCATCCCAGCTCAGCCTCTTGCGTGCAGGGACTACAGACACAGGCTTTGACACCTGGCTCATTCTTTTCAAAGAGAATATAATAGAGGCAGGTGCCTTGGCACACACCTGTAATCCCAGCAACTCAGGAGGCTAAGGTAGGAAGATCATGAGTTTGAGGCCAGAGGCAGCCTATGCAATTTGGTGAGAAAGTCTCAAAATAAAAAATGTATAAGGGGGCTGGGGGTGTGGCTCAGTGGAAGAGCATTTGCCTAGCACACACAAGGCACTGAGTTCAATGCCCCTGTGTTGAGAAAGAAAGAAAGAAAGAAAGAAAGAAAGAAAGAAAGAAAACAATGGAAAGTTTCAAACACACATAAATTAGAGGGACTGGTACAATAAACACTATGTATCTCTCATGTACTTCCAACATTTATCAATATGTTATATTATATCATCAGAGGCTGCTGTAAACCCTCATCGTGCACTGCTCTCTGTAAGCAACCAAGTAGAAAAATGAACAGTAGCAGACCCAGTTGTAGTTATTCATCCAACATATATTCATGGAGCAGAGGGTGCAGCTCAGTGGCAGAGCACTTGCCTTGCATGCCTGAGGCCCAGGGTTTGATTCCTAGGACTGTGCAGGAGTGCACACACACAAACACAAACCAGAAAACCAAAGCAGCAACAACAAAAAAACCCAAGCTGGGCATGGAGGCGCATGCCTGTAATCTCAGCACTTGGGGGGATGAGGCAGGAGGATGGAAAGTTCCAGTGTAAGGCCAGTGTAAGCTACATAGTGAGACTCTGCCTCAAAATAAAAATAAAACAAACAAAAGAAAGAAAAAACATGTGTTTGTTGAGCACCAACTCCATACCAGGCACAGTTCTGGAGTTAGGGGGGTGTCTCAGTTGTACAGTGATTGTCCAGCATATTCAGTCCCCAGAACCATACACAAAATCTCTGCTTTCCTATGTACCAATAATCAAGCATGTAATGCAATATCAGGTTGCAAGTGCTAACCAAGAACTAAATGCAAAGGAGAAACACCCTTTGTCTCAGTAGGGAGCTCTGCCAGTCACTCAATCACCTTAACCAAAAGATCAACAGTAGCATCACTTCCAGAAGGACAACCTGACCTGACATGCTTCCCTGTGAAGCGATACAATCTGAATCATCCCAAGTGATAGATCAGGCTTTGTTTGTTTGTTTGTTTGTTTTGGCAGCACTGGGGATAGAATACAGGACCTTGCATGTGCCAGGGAAGAGCTCTACCACTGAGCTACCAAGCATTATATTTTTGCCCAAAATATTTATCCCGAATATATTGAGGCCTTCACACTTGGTTTCTTGTATAGAAATACATAAGATAGAGGAAGAAGTTAGACACTACAAATAAACAATTAATTCACAGCAACATAAGATATGCATCAAGAAATTGATTTCGTTACTTCACAATATCAATGCTACAGGAACATAAAAGGGGAATGTTGTAGATTGCAGTAGACTACAGAGACCTAATTCAATGGCACCTAACAACAACAGAAATATAAAATCAAATACACACAGTCAAAGATTATATAGACCTTTAATGAATTCAGATTCAAAAAATTAAAAAATTAAGTTCCCACAAAGCTATAAAAGAGGTAATTAGGAACTGATGGCAGACTGGGGATCAGATGGTATTAGGGAATCATTGCTCATTTTCTTACGTATGATGATGACAGGTTTATAGAGAAAAGTTTCTCCTCCTCCTCCACCTCCTCTTCCTCCTCCTTTTCCTCCTCCCCCTCCTCCCCCTCTTTTTCCTCCTCCTCCTCCTCCTGTTCCTCCTTCTCTTCCTCCTCCTCCTCCTTCTTTTCTTCTTGAGACATTGTCTCACTATGTTGCCCAGGCTGGCCCCAAACTTCTGGGCTCAAGTAATCCTCCTGCCTCAGCTTCTTCAGAAGCTGGGGCCACAGGCACTCACCACAGTATCCAGCTAAAAATTCCTCATTTTTAGGATGTGTATGCTGAGGTATGTAAAGCTGAACTCTCTTCATATCTGTGACTTAGTTTCCAACGATTTAGTAATAACAAACAAAACAAAACCCACTCATATACATATACATATATATAGGTAAGGCAGATGCTACAAAATGTTAACAGTTGTTAAATCTGGATAATGGGTATTTTATTTGAGTGATCAGTGTGTTGTTCTCTCAACAAGAAAGTATATTTGGATATTTTCAAAACAAAGATCTGAAAACAATTACTGTAAAGAAGCCAAGATCAAGCCAGGCATGTTGGCAAACACCTGTAATCCTAGCTCTCAGGAAGCTGAGGCAGGAGGATTTCAAGCTCAAGGCCAGCCTGGGATACATAGTGAGACTCTGTTTCAGGAAAAAACAAAACAACACCCTCTCCCCCCAAAAAAAGAAAAACCAAAACACAAACAAATCTCTATTTTACAACATAATTGAAAAATATGTGAGGTAAAATATATTAACTAGCTTGATTTAAACATTTCATGTTGTTGTGTGCCGTCGAGTCGATATCCGACTCATAGCAACCCTCATAGGGTTTTCAATGGCTGACTGTTTCGGGATTGCCTTGGGAGTGGATTGCCAGGTCCTTTTCCCATTTTTGCAGTGCTGGGAATTGAACTCGGGACCTCAGAGACTGCAGCACAGCGCTCTACCAACTGAGCTAAATCCCAGCCTAACCATTTCATAGTATATACTTATACAATGTATATATATATAGCAAAACATTATGTTGTACCCCATATATAATTTTTATTTTCCAACCATAACTTTAATAAACAAATAGCTAAGTAACAGAACTATATATTTATAGTTAGTATATATGTGTATGTATGATACATATATAATCAGGGCTATCCATTCAGCCCTCCATATCTGTGCATTCTGCATCTGTGGATTCAACAATCATGGATTTAAACTATTTTTTAAAAATTGTGTCTATACTGAGCATGTACAGACATTTTCCTAGTCATTACCTCCTAAATAATACAGTATAACAACTATTTACAGAGCATTTATATAGTATTAGGTACTATAAGTAGGGGCTGGGATTTAGCTCAGTTGGTAGAGTGCTGCACTGCAGTCTCTGAGGTCCCGGGTTCAATTCCCAGCACCGCCAAAATGGGAGAAGGACCTGGCAGTCCACTCCCAAGGCAATCCTGAAACAGTCAGCCATTGAAAACCCTATGAGGGTCGCTATGAGTCAGATACTGACTCTATGGCACCTAACAACAACAACAACAACAACTATAAGTAACCTAGAAATGATTTAAAGTTGGGAAGGTTGGGAAGGCAAAGTGGTGCTGAGACTGTAGTTCTAGCTACTTGGGAGGCTGAGGCAGGAGGATCTGGATCATGAATTGTTGAGCCCAGGAATTTGAGACCAGCCAGGGCAACACAGCAGCAAGTCCTTGTCTCAAACTAAAATAAATACATAAATAAAATTTGGGGAGGATTGTGTAAGCTATATGCAAATACTTGAGCATCTGCAGATTTTGATATCTGAAACCACATATATTTGGAACCACCTTAACCCTGGAACCGTCTACAGCCATACCACCCTAGTATCTTATCTGGAAGTGAAGCAGGGTCAGGCCTGGTTGGTACTCAGGTGGGAGACCGCCCAGGAATACCAAGTGCTGTAGGGTTTGGAGAAGGACCTGGCAGCCCACTCCCAAAACAATCACCCATTGAAACCCTATGAATAGTGGAGAAGCACTAACAATAGTGCCGGGCATGGCACAGTGTCAGGAAGTGCTTTGTCTGTTGTACCTAGGGTCACTGGCACCTAACAACAAAACCCTGGAACCATTTTAGCTTAAAAAGCATATCTCATGCTGGGCATGGTGACACACGCCTGTAATCACAGCACTCAGAAGCCTGAAGCAAGAGAATGGCAAGTTCAGGGCCAGCCTGGGCTACATAGCAAGACTCTATCTCAAAAGACAAGATGGGTGTGGTGGCACATGCCTGTAATCCCGGTGATTTGGGAAGGGAGGCAGGAGGCTTGTGAGTTCAAGGCCAGAGGCAGCCTGTATACTTTAGCAAGACTCTGTCTCAAAATAAAAAATAAAAAATGATCTTGGGTGCAACCTAGTGCTTGGAAAACATTCATGAGGCCCTGGGATCAACCCCCAAGTACTGCAAAAACAAACAAACACACACACACACAACCACAAATCTGATTGTCTACTGGATGAAGAATGGACTGTGGTGTGAGGGTAGGGGTCATGGTGGGCAAGAGTGGAACCAGAAGGGCCAGCTGGGGCTTTTTGCAGAGAGGGTGGTGTCTCAGGTTAGGTGACAGATGTAGGGGGAAGATGCAAGTTTGGCAAATATGTGGAAGGAGGTTTCATAGACTTGCAGATGGACAGAGTATAGGAGACAGAAAGCAATAGTCAAGGCAGATTCCAAGGATGAGACTCAGTAACTGTGAATGGTCATCTTGCTGAGGCAGAGAACAATGAGGGAGGCAGATTTTCCTTTTCAGAGGGACATTAACTTGGCTTAGAATCGCCTAGAAGTCTTCATGGTCATAAAAGAGCTGGGATTTGGATGGGATGCTAAACATAATGAGTTCATCACCCGCTATAAATTAATTTTTTTAATTTGAGTTAACACGTAGGTGGCATCAGCTTTGAAGTTAGGGACCTGAATTTGAATCCTGATGCTTTGGTTTACTGTCCATGTGAACTTGAGCAAAGTATTTGACTTCTTGAACCTAAAGTTTTTCATCTGTATGACAGGAAAAATAACATCTGCCCTGCAGGCTATTAGTTTATAAATAACACCCCCCCCCATGGTGTCTGCTACAAGAGGAGGTGCTTAATATACAAGGCTTCCTTCAGAGACCTTTAGGCAGAACTAACTTTGTGGATCACCAATCACTAGAACCAAGAGTTTGAGACTAGCCTGAGCAACAAAGCAGTAAAGTGACTCCTTAAAGCTGTTGATCTTTTGTTTCCTTTTGTTTCTTTTTTTTCTTTCCCCCTTCTCCTCTTCTGCTTCCTCCTCCTCTTCCTCCTCCTCTTCTTCTTCTTCCTTTTTTTTTTTTGTGTGTGGTACTGGGAGTTGAACCCAGGGCCTAGCACTCGCATGCTTTGCAAGTGCTGTACCACTGAGCTGCAGCCCCAGCCCATGTTTTTACTAATTGAGACAGCATCTCATTAATTTACACAGACTGCCTCTGGTCTTGAACTTGCAATCCTCCTGCCTCCGCCTCCCAAGTCGCTGGGATTACAGGTTGTTCCTTTTCAATCAGTCTTCATCTCTTCCTTTTAATTCATTCAATTTTTGAGCACACTGTAAAACACATATTGATCTACGCACTGGATATCAAGTGATCTAGGCACTAGCAACAAGTGAAACAGACAAAATCTGTCTTCATAGAGCATATGTTCTGGTAGAGGGAGAAGATGGATATCTAAAAAAGTATGTGGTAGATGGTAGCAAGTTCTAGAGAAGGGAAGAGGAGGTACTACAATATACTGTTTTTGTTAGCTGCCATCAAATTGTGTTCAACTCATAGCGACCCTTATAGGGTTTTCAATGGCTGATTGTTTTGGGATTGCCTTGGGAGTGGATTGCCATGCCCTTCTCCCATTTTTGCAGTGCTGGGAATGGAACTTGGGACCTCAGAGACTGCAGAGCAGCACTCTACCAACTGAGCTAAATCCCAGCCCACTAGGATACACTAGGGACTGCAATTTTAAATAAGGAGCTCAGGGAAAGTTCTACTGATTTCAGCAAAGATCTAAAGTAGATTTGGGAGTAAGATGTGCTTATTATCAAGAGGAAGAATATTTCAGGCTGACAGAGTAGCAAGGGCAAAGGCTCTTGGGTGGGAGCATGCTTGGTGTATGTAAGGAACAGCAAGAAGTTCTGTGTGGCTAGAAAGGAGTTAGGGAAAAGGGTAAGACAGCTCCTGTCAGGACTTGGAAGCCCGTGATGGCTTTGGCTTTTCACAGCATGAAATAGAAAGCCTTTGGAAGGTTTTAAACAGTGGGGAGACAAAATCTGACTTATGGTTTTAAAAATAGTTGGTTTCTGTCTTAGTAAATTGAAGGGTTGAAGGGAGGAGGCCTGTTGGGAAGTGACTATAGTAATCCAGGTAAGAGATGATGGTGGCTTGATAGAGGGATGGTGAAAAGATCCTGGATATCTTTGGATGGTAGAGCCAACATAATTTCCTAATGACTGGATATAGGGTTTAGAGAAAGAGAAGGGTCAAGGATGGCAGTCTGAGCTTGAGCAGTGGAGAGGTATTAGGTTGAACCTCAAGATTCGACAGTTCTTAACCGTAAGAGGCCATTTCACATAATTTCAACTTGTTGTTGTTGTTAGGTGCCGTCAAGTCGGTATCCGACTCATAGCAACCCTCTGTACAACAGGGGAAACACTATTGTCAGTGCTTCTCTGCTGTTCCTAGGGTTTTCAATGGCAGATTGATTTTTGGGAGGGGGTTGCCAGGTCCTTCTCCCAAGCCTACAGCTTCTGGTGTTCCCAGGCAGTCTCCCATCCAGGTACTAACCAGGCCTGACCCTGCTTAGCTTCTGAGATCTGACGGGATCAGATGCCACAGGGCTACCGCTGCAGGCTATTTCAACTTATTAGTTGCCATTTACTGAGATCAGAAAAACTATGTGAGGAGAAGGGGGTGGCATCTGAAGTTTATTTGGGGTAACGAGGAGATTCTGAATAGATGGCTGTATACATGGGTCTGGAGTTCAGGGGTGAGGGTCCATATCAGAGATGCTCATTAGTGCATCCATAGAACAGCAGTTATAGATCTGTGACTGCAGGAGGTTACCTGGGGGTTAGGTGGAGACAAAGAGCAGAAGCCTATGGCACCCAGCATCTCCAGAGCAGTGAGACAGCCACAAAGGAAAGGCAGGAGGCTATGATTGGCCTGGCAGCTGGCAAAGTGAGGACTAGAGCCAGGACAGCTGGCCCAGGTGGGAGCTCCCTAAGGTAGGTGTAAGTTCCAAGCTTCCTCCCTCTGTGAGGTTTGGTGTTGAGTGTGTGTGTGTGTGTGTGTGTGTGTGTGTGTGTGTGTCTCAGCATGATAACATCTTTATATAGCTAGCACTACCGAGGTTGTAGCCTGCAGCCATACTACTGTGGCGTCCATCAGGTATCAGAAGCTAAGCAGGATGGCACCTTGTTAGTTCTTGGATGGGAGACCACCTGGGAACACCAGGTACTGTAGACTTGGGAGAAGGACCAGGGAACCCACTGTCAAAAAAACAATCAGCCATTGAAAACCCTATGAATAGCAGAAAAGCATGACAATAGTGTTTTGTCTGTTGTACATAGGGTCACTATTAGTTGGACACCGACTCGACGGCACCTAACAACAACATAGAGGTTGCAACATCTCCTATATGATCTGGGCAAAGAGAGGACAGGAGCGATCCTCCTATTTCCAGGTGTGGAAACTGAGGTGTAAAGGCCTGGTGACCTGGCCCAAGGTTCTCTCAGTAGTAGTTAGGATGGGGACTAGAAGGCAACCTTGCCTCTAAGCTTTCACTGAATTACGCTGTATATTCCTTAGCTCTCACTACTTCAGCGACATACTGTGACAAGGTTACATGGAGATGACTTGAAATGAGTTTTAAGATTTCATTTCCATTGCAGCAAAGACACTGCTGATAGGATTACCTTCTGGAAGGGTCTGGACCTGTGATCCCAGATGTGAATAGGCCAGCTCAAAATAAACTCCTGTTTCCATAAGAAACCATCAAATGGAACCAGGAGGCTGTATTTGGGGAATTTTCACACTGTATGGGGATAGCAATAAGTTCACTTTGATTCTAGGCCGTGGGGGCTAAAGGGTAAGTGCAGAGACAGAGAAGTTTCCTGGCTGGGCTCTTCCACTCACTCCACCAAATGACTGGTTTCATCTTACTCTTTCTTAGTATCTTGCTGGAAGCATTATGTTCTCTCCAAGCTTATTTTCTTGCCTTGGAGAAGCCGCTCTGAGATCAGAAGCCCCATGGCTCTGCCCTGCGCAGAGATAACCAGGCCTGGAATCCATTTTTCAGATTGCAACACTCATGAGTCAGGCAGGGTTGGACGGCTGCTCTCTGGCAGGCACCCTTGGCTGTACCTGATAAGGAAGAACATGGTTCATTCCAGAGCACTGTCTGTGAGTGCACATGCATAAACAGACACTCCCAGGCCCTGTGTTGTCTTAGAGTAAATTATTGACATTCTGAATGGCTGAAACACAGGGAGAAGGGAGGAGAGGAGAAGTACCTGTGCTAGAGAGGAGATCCAGTCTTCTTAAGCCAAAGCACGGGAATCAGGGCTGTCCTTTGGCTCTGCATTGGGGCCATCTTTTGAGACTACCTGATGAAGGGCAGGCTCAGGAGTTCTCTGTAGCTATGGAAGGAAGAGGGAAGGATTGCAGGGGAGGACTGAGGAGGAGGTCAGAAGATGGGAGGTATATTTAAGAGAGTTGTTGTTGTTAGGTGCCATTGAGTCATGTCCAACTCATAGTGACCCTCATAGGGTTTTCAATGCCTGACTGTTTTGGGATTGCCTCGGGAGTGGATTGCCACATCCTTCTCCTATATTTATGAGAATACAAGTGGCAAAATGCCCAGACAGAAAAGGTATATCATAAAATGTGAATGCACCTTCACCACAAAGAAAGGCAATTGATGCTATATGATTGCTTCAAGAAGGCAAGTTGGGCATGGTAGCACAGGCCTATAATCCCACTGGGAGGTGGAGGCAAGTAGATGGCAGGTTCCAGGCCAGAGGTAGCCTGTGTAACCTAGTGAGACCCTGTCTCAATTTAAAAATATAAAAAGGGCTAAGGGTACAGCTCAGTGCCAGAGCACTTGCAAAGTGCGCATGAGGACCTGGGTTCAGCCCCCTAGTACTACAAAAAACAAAACAAAACAACACCTAAAAAGTTGAATGTCCTTTTCCTTACATGATATACTTGTACAAGCAATGGGTCAAATAGGGTAGTATTTGTGTGTGTGTGCGTGTGTGTGTGTGTGTGTGTGTGTGTGTGTGTTTGGCAGTACTGGCAGGGGTTGAACCTCCAGTACCCCCCTTTTCAAAAATTTTTTTTATTTTGAAACAAGGTCTTGTTAGATTGTGTAGGCTGCCTAGGGCCTCGAACTTGTGATCCTCCTACCTCTGCTTCCCAAATTGCTGGGATTATAGGCGTGTGTCAGCACAAATGTTGTTGTTGTTGTTAGGTGCCGTCAAGTCAGCATCCGACTCATAGCGACCCTCATAGGGTTTTCAATGGCAAACTGTTTCGGGATTGCCCTGGGAGTGGATTGCCAGGCCCTTCTCCCATTTTTGGGTGCTGGGAATTGAACTCAGGACCTCAGAGACTGCAGCGCGGCGTTCTACCCACTGAGCTAAATCCCAGCCCGTCAGCACAAATAGTGTATTGATAATGTAGTAAAAGTTACACAGTAATACCAGCAGTGACACCCTATTACGCCTTACAATCAACACTTCACACTACTTTTATGAAAGCAGTTTATAGTTTACAAGGGGCTTTTACATCCATCAACAGTGAGTTGACTCCAGCAACTCACTGGAGTAAGTAGGGCATTGGAGCCCCATTTTGCAGATGAGAAGACTGAGGCTCAGTGAGGATATATGCAATTAACCGGGGCATAATTAAGAGCGGGGGCTGGGATTTAGCTCAGTTGGTAGAGCGCTGAGCTGCAGTCTCTGAGGTCCCGAGTTCAATTCCCAGAACCACAAAAATGGGAGAAGGGCCTGGCAATCCACTCCCAAGGCAATCCCGAAACAGTCAGCCATTGAAAACCCTATGAGGGTCGCTATGAGTCGGATACTGACTCGATGGCACCTAACAACAACAACAACAACAATTAAGAGCGGGGGGGAGAGGCAGGTTTGTCCTAAGTAACACAGAGCTAAACTACTTCCTGGAGACACATGCTCTTCTTTAGGATGATATCTTTGCCATAACCACTCAGAAGGGTACACCACTATTGCTTTTCTAGGGTGAGCAGTCTCACTTTTGGTCTCCAGTGTTGCTGCAAGTTTCTGCTGCTAAACATTCCTCTTGTTAATTTTGGCCAGTACTTGGATCACAGGAGTTACAGTATCAGTGAAGTATAAAGTGCCAGGGCAAATTTGTAGCCCACCCTCCCCACTCCATGCCCATCCTCGATCCCTTCTTTTTGTCTGTTCTGGACTTCACATTCTGTGGTCCAGGAGACAAGAACTGTGGGTCTTCAAGGATTGCCACTGTTCCTTTCAGAGGTGTGTTTAGGGGAGAAGGGAGTGCACACAGATCTTGCCTCATCAGGCATAGTAGTTGTGGGTGCGCTTAACCATCTGGCGCAGTCAGGCAAGTGTTTTGGAAGTGGGGTGCCTGTTGGAATGTGGAAGGCAGTGGTTCTCAAACTTTGCCCTGCATCAGAACCATTGGGGAGCTTGTTCAAGACAGAGATGTCCCCACCCCAGACCTTCCACCTCAAAATTCCTAGGGGTGGTGCCTGGCCACTTGTGAGCCTAACAATCTCCCCAGGTGAATCTGAAGTATCTGGTGCACTTGAGAACCTCTGTGTTAGCTCAGGGGTAGTTGTTAAGCAGCTGAAGAAGGGTGGGGCGTCACTCTGGGAGAGCAGCTAACAGCAAGAGCAGCCCAGGAGCTTAAAGGAGACGATGGGGAAGACAAATCTTGGCTCTGTCTTTATCTCCCTTTAACAAAGTGGTCAAATAAAGGGGGTAAGAAGTCTCTGCAGACATGTCTTCTGACAGATTTGCTATGTGCAATAGGAAAGAGCAATGAACTCCTTTCAGAAGCAGTTAATATAGCCCATCTTTTTCAGAACATAGAATGGAGGTTACCAAGGGCAGGGGGAAGTGGGAATGAGGACTTACTTAATTGGTACAGAGTTTCTGTTTAGATTGATGAAAAAATTGTGGAAACGAACAGTAGTCATGGTTGCACAATATTGGCTGAATTTCATGCTGTTGTATTGTACACCTAAATATGGTTAAAAAGGTAAATTTTAGGTTATTTATATGTTACCTGTAAAGAAAAAAAAACATCAAAAACCCACAACAATAACAACAACAACAAATCCATCTGATGTTTTTGAGGAGTGGCGTGATAAGAGTAAATGATGTTCAACCTTAGCTGAATGTTACTGCCCCAGGTGTGTGTAAGATTATGTAAAGGGACCCAGCTCACAACACCTGGCCTGACAAAGTACAAGTGCATTCATGAGAAGGAAATAGATAAACATTTTGAAAATAGATGAAAGTAAGAATCTGATATAAATATAGGAGATGCCTGTAACATTCTTTCTCGAGCTCCTTTGCCTGGTTGGCTCCTAAGCTCAATATCACTTCTGTGCTTTGTGGAGCAGTATCTCAAACTTCACCTTGTATAGGAATCACCTGGGGACCTTGTTCAACTGCATATGCTAATTCAATAGGTCTGAAGCAAGCGGTAGTTTGCATTCCTAACAAGTTCCCAGGTGATGCTGACACCATAGATCCATTCTGAGACAGCCGTGTAAATTTCATCTTGGTTCACACTATATCCTCATGTCCCCCAAAGTGATAGCACACCGGCAGTCCATAATACATATTTAGTCAATGTGCAAGGAAGTACATAAGGTTGGTGTAAGAGTTTGGAGAGTTGAAGACTTTGTCTTGAACTACAGCACATTTGAGGTGTTTCTATCAGTCACTCACTTTGTGAGTTTTAAATTACTTCAAACTCTATAGAATGAGGATGTTAGTACTAAATTATTTCTGGCCTTGCTACTTTGCTGCCTCAACTCTAGTTAGGGATATAGGGGCCCTATATGTGTGGAGGGCAATGAAGCCTGGTTTGCAAGCTCTGAGGAAGGCTTGCTATAGTCTACCATCCCTGCACACAAATTCTTTCCATCTGAGAAGGGAGCAGAGTGCAGGGAACCTGCTGCTGTGGGAATTTCCAGATTTTGAAGCCTGTCTGAGTAATGACCACGTTGGCCTCCTCCAAATCCAAACAGCCTTTTTAACAATGTATGAGAAGTATGACCATAAAACACATGACTGTAATAATATTGTCATTATTTACTGCCATCGTCTACGACGATGTCAACGACACTGGCAGTTGAGCAAGGAAGTGTTGGGGAGGTTGGGGGATGGGGCAGAGGGCTGCGAGAGGGCAGGAGAAGGAAGAACTACAACTCCCAGAAGCGCCCGGGAAAGCCCACGCCACGGCGGCGCCCCACCCCTTCTGCCGACAGTCCCGCCCCCGCCGATGACGTCACAGAGGTGACGTCACGGCGCCTAGAGCGAGGCTAGGGTAGAGAGGCCGACCAAGCTGGAGTCGTCCGCTTGTCGTGGAGGCTGCTAGGAGCCGGCGGGAGCTTGAGCGGGCGAGCAGGCGAGGGAGCGAGAGCAGGCAGCGGGGCGTCGCGCGGCGCAGACGAGCGCCGGGGTCGGGCCGCGGCGGAACCACAGCCGGAGAAGGCAGCCCGAGCCGGGCGCCGCGGTCCCCACCCCCACTCCGCCGGACAGTGCCCGGTGTTCCCCCGTGCGGGGGGCGGCGGCGGCGGCTGAGCGGACCCGTCGGACCGCGGGGGTGCTGCCACCTCCGCCGAGGATCCGGCGCGGCCGCGGGCCCCTCCGAGCCGGGCTCGGGGCCCGTGACAGACGGGCCAAAGAAGGAAGAGAGGCGGCGGCGGCGCAGGCGACGGGGAGGCAGCGGCGACACCATGTCATCCCCTAGTCCTGGCAAGAGGCGGATGGACACGGACGTGGTCAAGCTGTATCCTTCGTGGAGGGGGAATTCTGGCTGCGTGTGGGGGCGGTGTGGGGATGCCCAGGGCACCCTTCGAAATCCAGGCAAGAGCCCTGGGGCACTCTAGGCCTCTGTCCAAGCCTCCCCTCCCTCCCCCAGCGCCTAGGCGGCACCTTGGCACCTCCCAGGAGCCTTTTGAGCCCCCTTTATCTGCAAAACCCCGAAATATGCTTTGCTCCTCGCTCTTCCTGTGCCCCCAGAGCCCGTGATTTTTCCTCCACGACGTTTGGGCTCCCAAGAAGACGCCCCCCCTTTTTTTTGTGGGGGGCAATCGCTTCACTCTTCACCACCGAGCCTATCTTCAGGGTCTCTGCTTTCTGTTTGCTAGCTCTGGATTTAGGGACTCAGGGTAGAAATTGCCGAGAGGGAAGCCTTTCTCCCCTTGATGCCCCCATTCCTTTCACTCAGTGCTGCTTGAACTGGGGTAACTCAGGCGACCTCCTTTATCCCTAATTCCTTTCTATATTAGGAAGAGAGTAGTCTGCTCAGGCCCCTCTTCTAATAAAGAGCTCTGTGTCTTTTAAATCAGAGACTCCGGTTAAGCTTTCTGGTTCCTGGAAGAACCTTCCTGTTTTCCTTTCCACTGACAAAGCCTATCCCACCCATAGTTGTATGCAGTGAGGACCCCCAGGCCTTCCAGCAGGCCACCCTCCATATTGTGGATCTGACAGCTGGGAGGAAGGAGAGAAAGAGGAGTTCCTGGACAAAATAGCCCCTGTAGTAGCCACTTAAGCAAAACTCCCTGTGTGAGGGTAAGGTTCTTGGGGACTGCTTGCCCTGATCTTACCAAGTGGCACCCTTCATTTTCTGTCCCCCAACTTACACGAGATTGTAGTGGGAAACCTATATCTGTTAGAGTCTTTGGTTGGAGTCCAGACTGATTATTTCATGACTAGCTTAGAGAAATTCGCGAAGGTTCCTGAAACAAATGAAGGATTTTTTTTTTTTTTTTTGGAAGGCTAATTTGTTGTTGGGGGGGAGGCTGAGTGTTCTGAATGGTTAATCCCTGGGGAGAGGGGGAATTGGAGGTAGGCCTGTAGCGTGTGAAAGGCTGTTAAAAAGTCCTGTCTCCTGTTTCTTTTTCTGCTTCACCACCATCCCCCCACCATTTCCCCCTGTTGCCGGGTTTTGTTTATATAACTCAAGTTGTTTGGCTAGATTCTTCAGGTGAATTCCTTCTTTCTTTTATATGTTACTGTTTTTGTTTTACCTCGGTAGAGATCAACGATGATTGTCATATACTCAGTTATGGAATTTGAAGTTTTTAAAAAGTAGTTTTTGCATACGGTTTGAGAGTGGAGGATGGGAAGGAAGTTTTCTGGGTAAGAGATGATTATTTTTTTCATCACCTTTTCAGGACTAAGCAAGTGTTTTTCTCCTCGTTTAGGGAAAACTTGGTTAGAAATAAGGAATAGTAATCTTAAAAGTTTAGGATTTTTTTTCGGGGGTGGTCGTAGTAGGGATCAGAGAGGAGCAAGTAATGAAGTGTAATGTATCAAATATATCTAGGCACAAGTGAAATCAACTCTATGAGCTGTTTGTGGCTGTGATTGCTTTGTAAATGTGTGAATGGTACCAGTAATGTTGACTTTTCATAAGGTTGCAGGAAAACTTGTAACTAAGACTGTGTACATTTTACACAAAGCAGTTTTGGGTTTTATTTTTGTTTAGAAACTAGGAAATGACATGGTGGCAGACTCGGGAGTTATTTTTATCTTGAATTGAGAGTTACTGTCACACCTAATGCAAATTTCTATCTAATGTGTAATTGGGATGGAGTGGGGGAGAGAATTCCAGCTGTTTTTGATTGATGTCAGATCCTCAAATTACGTACATACATAGATTTCTAAAAGATGGAGGAAAAAGAGGCCTAACTTGACCTGATGCCTTTTCCATACAGTGCCTTTTGTTCATTTAGTAGTTGAGGCATCTAGAATGATTACTGCATTTAGGAGTCGGGAAGTGGGGGGTGTGGAGAGGGAGAGGAAAATAGACAAAGAACAGCAGGGTGTCTTTTTTTCCCTCCCCCTAAGTGGCTTATTTCATAGCTTATTTTTAGTAGAAGATGAAGAAAGGCAAAGATGCATTGGCCTTCTGTTCTTTCCCCACCTTCCTTCTTGCTGACAAAAGAAAGCAGGAGCACTTTAAAATCGTAGATGTCTGAGATGGGAGGGTAACAGTCTTGAGATTTGATACCAGAGGTTATTTTTATTTCGCATTTGTTATTTTCTGGTCTAATGTAGTTTGGAAGTTAAAATTTTTTCTCATTTCCTTTTGTGTGTATGTGTACTGTTGGGGTGAGATTTTGTGGCCTCCTTTCTCAGTTGAATTCACTTCAGCAGGCCCAAATGGAGCTCACAATTTTTGGGTAAGATATACTTAGTAAAAAATTTAAAGGAAAATTTCCCCGTGACTACCAAAATGAGTAAAATTGTGTGACAGGGCCTAGGGTTAAAAATGAAATATGGTGGAGAGGAAGTAGAAAAAGGTCTTGAAGGAATGTACAGCACTTCTTGCCCCTTATTGCCCCTTGATGATTTCCTTGGTGTGGAGGCTGATAGCTGGTTTCATTGCAATCTCCTGTTTCAGCCCATTTTTGGCTGTCTCCTGGGTGTAATTATACCACCACGATTTACAGCCTGGCAGGGAACCTATATAGTAGGAAAGTAGCAGTGTGGGGGTAGGGAGAGAGGAGGATGTGTAACTAATTGGCCGTTGCCTTCCATCACCTTGCTAGGTTCTTTCTAGACACTGTCTCTGGTTGTTGTTGGAATCAGTGATATTTTGTGATGGATTGGTAGGAGGAGCGCTGACTCCCAAGTTATGCAGGGAGTGAGTGTTTTGCACTGATGCATTTAATAATCTGCTGGGCGATTATGTTCTGAAACTCTGACTCATTCATTGTTTCTCTTCTGATCCTCAGCGAAGGGTTGTGCAAACCTTCCCAGGAGCCTAGAAACTGATTTACATGACTTTTGGGCGCCGCAGGAATGGGTCCCAAAAAACTTGCAGTTAGTCCACATCCTGTGGAATGGTCTCAAATAGTGCAGCCATTTGTTTGCAAAGTCAGGTAGCTTGCTAGGCTGGGAGCTGCACAGGATCACCAGCCTTTGAGGTTTCCTTCTCCAACCCGCTGATTTTTTAGATTGTCTGAGAACTGGGACTCTAGTGACCTTAAAGCGTGATTTGCCCTAGAGGAATATCGGTTTAAGTTCTCCTGGTGGAGGAACAAACAGCTCAGATTACACGGGTTTCCTTGTTGGTGGGGGTTACTCGTTTCACCCTGTTGCACAGCTCTGGTGATCCTTTTATCTGTGAACCAGTGGCCTCTGCTGAAGGCTGGAGCTGCTTGTTTTGGAAAAGCGTATGCAGGCAAAAGGCCGCAGGCACAGCTCCTCGCAGCTCATTGGCTGCTCTGTTACTACCCGGAAAAGGAGGAGGGGTGGAGCTACCAAACAGCTGATGGAGTGTGTGACTAGAGTGTGTTTACATACAAAAGAGGAGGGTGCTGGGGAGCCCTTGTGGCCCGTGTTACCAGACCAAGTGCTTTTTCAAGATGGTAAAAAGGAAAACCTGACATGTTAAGGTTGGAGAAATGTCCAGAAAAATTAAACTTAAACCAGAAAAGTGGATCTGATAATAACGGGGTCTTTGCATACACCATATTTGTTATTGGTGTAAGATTTGGAAACTTAATGATACCAAGAGTTTTTAAAGATTGTTTTTTTCAGAGGGAGCACAGTCACAAAACAGGATATGCCACTTTAAATGTACTTAACTGATTCATAGGCAGGGATTCAAAAATATGGTAGAAATGTAAGCTTCTCTCACAAAAGCTTCAACATTAGTAGAAAGGGGCAGTGTTTTACAGTGTACTCATTAACAGCTGGAGTGATTTTTACAGAAATGCTGGTGGCTGCTGTAGGGTTTCAGAAGTTTTCTATAACAGGTTCAACTGAATGTGCACCTCTTTGTGTCAGGCATGCTGCTGGGGGTTTAGTAGTGAAAAATTCAGTGTTCAGTGGTCACGATGATGCTTATAGAATTAGCTTAAAGTTATTTATTTATTTATTTTTCTTTTTTATATCTGTATTAGAATTAGCTTAAAGTTTTTAAAAATTTTATTTATATATTTATGTATTGGTACTGGAGAGTTGAACCTAAGGCTTTACACATGCTGGGCACGTGCCCTAACCACTGAGTTGCATGCTTGGCCCACTTTAAAGATTTTTAAATTTTTTTTTTTTTTTTTTTTTTTTTTTTTTTTTTTTTTTTTTTTTTTTTTTTTTTTTTTTTTTTTTTTTGAGAGGGAGTCTCACTAAATTTTGTAGGCTTCCTCTGCCCTGGGAGTGTGTGGGATTATAGGGGGGCGGGGGGCATGCTGCCTAGCCCTAATTTTTTTTTTAAACCCTGTGTATATCAGGTCAGCACCGTGTGTATCACTTTGCTTTTTGAGTAACTTGTATTTACTTGTAGAATTGAATAAAAAAGTTAAAAAGTAAATTTGATATGGTGGGATGTATACAGGGATCTGAACTCCTGTTTGTTTTTTAAAAGATTTGTTTTTAAAAAGGTAATAAAAACATTAAAATGTGTAGCCATTTGTTTTTGACTTTTTGGAATTTTGCTGTTAATCAGTAGTTATTCTCTCCCTAAGTTGGTAGCCTTTGTTACTCTTTAATTTGTGTTCAAAGTGTAGACAGTCTTTTAACTAGCTCCATTGTCAATTGGGAACCTGTGGTTTGCCTTTTATTTCCTGTGGCCTCTCTTTTAGTGAGTTGGTGAGATGAAAGTTGGAACAGTTTTATGGTCTTTAAGCTAAAAGTTAGATTTGGCAACTCTCAGTGTTCTGAATTTGTCTTCCCTGCCTAGATTTTGGTGACAAATATAACATATTGGTACTTATTTTGGTTAAGCAGGAACCTACATGAGTAAGCATTCACAGCGTCAGAACATCTGAGTCCTGCAGTACAGTTCTAGTAAATTACACACAAGCCTAAAAATTCAGCTTTTAGGGGGAAGACAATCTTTTACAGATGTCACCCATAAAAGTCTCTGTGTGCATGTATTCAAACAACCTACATTTGTTTGTTTTGCTAGTGTTGGAATTTTCCCAGCACCCTGGCCAATGTTTATTCAAATAAACATACCTATATAATATTTAATTTGGTGTCTTGTTCAATGTTAATAGATTTGATGATTTTAAGAACCATTGGATATTTTAGGCATGCAATTCAGACCTTACATGACAGTGCTTACAATGTAATAGCTTTTTAGGTATAGACTCACAGAGCTTTAATAAAATACTTTAATGAGAAGACTTAGTTGGATTATGAAAGTAAAGTAATATGATAATTGAGGAAAATATAGGTTACAAAAAGGGAAAGAAAACAGTCACTCATAATCCTGTTCCTTAAATAATAGTTCTCAAAGTTTAGTGTGACTTTAATTACCTGGAGGGTTTGTTAAAACAGGTTACTGGGTCACATCCCCATAGTTTTCTGATTCAGTAGATCCAGATTGGGGTCTGAGAATATACCTCTCTAAGAAGCTTCTAGGTGATGCTGATGCTCCTGGTCCAGGGACTGCAGTTTAATAATCATTGTCCTTAAATGCTAACATTTTATTGTTTTTCGTATCAGTTTTTTTTTCTTTTACAACATAGTTTATCATATCATTTATCATTTATCATCATTTATCATATCATATCATTTATTTAATGGTGTTCAAAAACCATATTAACCCAGAATCTCATATCAGTCTTATATCCCCCCCTCCCCCTGTGATATATTGTTTTCAATATGTTGGCCATACTGTATGTGCCTGCTCCGATTTTTTTTTTTTTTTTTTTTTTTAAACAAGGTCTCACTGTGTAGGCCACTGTGTCCAAGAACTTGCTATGTGGACCAGGCTGGCCTTGAATTCCCATCAATACTCCTCAGCCTCCCGAGTCCTGGGATTACAGGTATGTGCCACCATGCCCGGCTGTTTTTGCTTAATATTTTTGCAACTGTTTTCCCCAGTTAAAAATATCAGACAGAGTTGGGCATGGTGGTGCACACTGGTAATGCCAGCACTTGGGAGGCTGAGGCAGGAGGATCAATGAGAGTTCGAGTACAGCCTGGTCTACATAGCAAGTTCCAGGTCAGCCTTGGCTATACAGAGAGACTCTGTCTCATAAAACAAAACAAAAATATCAGACATAGCTGGGGGTGGTGGCACACACCTGTAATCCCAGCACTTGGGAGGTGGAGGCAGCAGGGTTACACAAATTTGAGGCCAGGCTTGGCTACAGAGTGAGACTCTGTCTCAAAAAAAACAGTGTCTCAGGATGTAAGTCGTTTGTAGAACAGGTGCCTAGCCTATGCAAGGCCCTGGGTTTGATCCCCAGCACCACCAAGAAAAAAAAAAAAGATGTATATACACACAAATCTTAAGCATAATGAATAGTTCTGTAATATGCTGTCTGTCCTGTAGCTGTACCATTGCCCTCCCCCCCCCCCTTTTTGGCCATTTTTCTCTGATGAATAACATTCAAATTAACATCTTTGTGCATAAGGCTTTTATTCAGATTAGTTCTCTTTTCCAGAAATAAGATTCTAGATCAAAGAAGGTAAACATTTAAATTAAAATAATTAAAGATATGGGGCCGAGGCTGAGGATTAGCTCAGTGGTAGAGCTGTAGGTCCAACATGCCCAAGTCCCGGGATCTCTAGTACTAGGGGGAAGAAATGTGTATGTGGGGGTGCATACTCAAGTGGGTGGTCATTTTATTTTGTTGTACTTATAGTTGGTGTCATTTGACACTGAGACAGGTTCACATAGTGGTTAAAGATGAGTTCTGATTTCTTCATTTAAATATTTGTGCTTTTATAATAATGGTGATCCTCAAATTAGGCATACTTCTGTACTTGTCAGAGTGCCTATTACCAGTTGGTAGGTTAAATATTACATTCATGAGCACATAAATCTGACTGGAATATGCCGTAAAATTAGTTTTGGTCTCTTGAATTTTTTTCCTTTTTTTTTTTTTTCTTTTTGGCAGTACTGGGGGTTGAACCCAGGGCCTCGCGCCTGCGTGCTCTGCAAGTGCCGGACCACTGAGCTGCAACTCAGCCCATTTGTTTTGCTTTTTGAGACAGGGTCTCGCTAAATTATCCAGACTGGTCTCAAACTTGTGATCCTCCCGCCTCTGCCTCCTGAGCCACTGGGATTACAGGTCTGCGCCACCGTGCCCGGCGAATTTTTTTCCTTTTCTTTTAGTGGATGTACAGTGTTCTGTACATACATATATTTTTGTGTGTGTGTTTTGTTTTTTTGAGACAAGGTCTCACTGTGTAGGCTAGCCTAGGCTGCCCTGGAACTCATTACATAGGCCAGGCTGGCCCTAAAGTCAAGTTGATCCTCCTGCCTCAGCCTCTTGAGTGCTGGGATTACAGGTGTCTGCCACCTTGCTCTGCCGTGTGTGTGTGTGTGTGTGTGTGTGTGTGTGTGTGTGTGTGTGTATACATATATATACACATATATGTGTATATATACGCACATACACTACATACATATATACACACAGAATACAAATGTATATGTGTATATATGTATGTGTGTATGTATGTATATATGTATATAAATGTGTATACACAGACATATACACACACATACACACTACATACATATACACACACGATACCAAAAATGTGCACACACATTTTAAGAAAGGAAAAAACCATATTAAAATTGTAATGCTCCATATATATACATAACAAAAGGTGAATACAGGTCATATTTGACTTCTGCAATTACAAAAGGTGCTCAAAGTGGTTACCATAGCAGAAGCAGGATTTGTTGCTGTGCATGGCCTCCCAGATCTTTCTTTATCATGCATATGTGCATTTGTTAGGTGTGTTGGAGGTTTCTTTTGCATACTCATGCCCCCATTGTTGTCCTCATACTTCCACAACATTCTCAAATTTCAAATTCCACTTTAGATTGGTCTTGTTCTTCCAGTGACAACCAATCTTCTGCCATTTTCTTTGACTGTCCTCCCAGTCTGTGGTGGTGTTAGCATTCATTTGATTAATGTAATCTTTTGATGTAATCTATTGAGTGAATGTCATGCTACCCATTGCTACTGTAATTCAATTCAACTTTGAAAAGTAATACATAGTGCAATGGAGCATACCTGTAATCCCAGTGACACTGGAGGTTGACCCAGAAGGATTGCACCTTTGAGGCCAGAGGCAGCCTGCGTAATTTAGCAAGACCCTATCTCTAAGATAAAAAATAAAAAAAGTGGGCTGTGGGTATAGCTCAGTGGTAGAATACTTGCCTAACATGTGCAAGCCGCCAGGTTCAACCCTCCTGTACAGAAAAAAAGGGAGATGAAGAAGAGGAGGAGGAGGAGGAGGAGAGTAATACATAGATAACATCTCTTCAGACACGTATACATTTTTTGGCAGCCTGTCACCATAATCAAGATACAGAACACATTCATCTTCCCTAAAAGTTTATTTTTAAATACTGAGAATTGAATGCAGGGCCATGCACATGCTAGACAAGTGCTCCACTACTGAGCTGGACCCTCCAGCCTCTTTTTTATTTTGAGACAAGTTCTCGCTAAATTGCATAAGCTGCATCTGGCCTGCGACTTGTGATCTTCCTTTTTCGGTGTCCCGAGTAGCTGGATT
The DNA here is from genome assembly GCA_007922755.1 of Pedetes capensis. Lineage (NCBI taxonomy): Eukaryota > Metazoa > Chordata > Mammalia > Rodentia > Pedetidae > Pedetes > Pedetes capensis. Next base: position 39,577 of record VMDO01005506.1, on the reverse strand, counting down.
TATAAGCTTGTGTGCTTATATCACTTTGTAATTTTGTTTTCCCTCCTCCCAACCTGTGATCTAATTTTTGTCACTATAGATTATTTTACATTTTTTAGAATTAAATATAAATGGAACGATAGAGTATGTACTCGTTATATGTGGATTTTTTTCCTTAGTCATAGTTTTAAGATTGATATATGTAATTCTTTTATATTGCTGAGTAGTAGATTATTGTTTGGATATACTGTAATTTGTTTATGAATTCACTTATGCTTGATGGCCTCTGCGGTTTTTCTAGATTTGGGTAAAGCTGCTATGAACATTTGTATGGATGTGTGCTTTCTTTGAGCTGAGAGAGATAGCTGGATCATGTGGTAGGTATGTTTAACATTTTTTATTTGTTATTTATTTTGTTTTTGAGAGACAGGGACTTGCTATGTAACCCAGGCTGGTCTCAAATTCTAGATCTTCTTTAATATACCAGAGGATGTTTAACTTTTTAACAGATGGCTTGAATGTAACTGATGATCTGTGTTTCATACACAAGTAAAATTGTGACATTCAGCTATTGTGTCAATTACATATTTTGAAGGAATCACATTAAATAACATGCTCCTAAAGCACTGATTTTTAGTCTAACTCTGTCAAAGTTGGTTTTGTAGTTGCTCTTCTCTCTCTCCTCATTTGAAATTGGTGAATTAAAATTTCACTGTGAAGTATTTTTGTTTTGTGGCCTTTTGAAATAGCACTTTAGGAATTATGGTCATAAATATTTTTGTATTTGCTAGTAAGACTGTCTTTTTATAAAGGTAGGTACACTTTGTTAATGATACTCTTTGTGAAGTATTGATAGGATTTTTTTTAGTATAACATATACTTAGCATCTCTAGTGAAGTTTAAAGCAGTTTACAAATATTTGCATAGGACCCTGAAATCTAAATAGTATCTTCAATTTTCGTGTGGACTAAACTCATGTAAAAGGAACCAAAAGCAACTCAGTGGGAAAACTGAAAATAGATTTTAAGAGGTAGAATATCCTTAATATGCTTTTTTGGAATTTTAAAGAGTTTTTGGTAAAGTAGTGTTTAAATTTTTTTTGACTAGGTGTGATAGTACATGTACCTAGGACTTGGGAGGTGGGGGCAGGAGGGTCATGAGTTCCAGGACAGCCTAGATTACATAGACCCTGTCTCAAAAAACAAAACAAAAAACCCTAAACATCCTATGAGTGCTTTGATAGATTAATTACATTGTCATAATAATAGTAAAAAAAGACATTGCATTGTAACAATTTCTATCACATTTTTGGTAAATTACTAACATTTGAGTTTATATGTGGTATTTACATGTGTGCTGCTTAAAACATTACTGACAGCTAGACCTTTTAGATTAGCTAACAAGAAAAGATGACCTGGTTTATGTCTATTTTAGGTTGGAGTCAAAGACAAGTATGTTTGAGTAGACTTTGTTTCAGTGATCAGACGCATGGGTGGTGCCTTGAGCATGTAAATTAGAATGTATTTTCTAATTGCCAAGGTATAATTAAAGTTCAGTGTAGAAAAGTTTGTTAACAAATGTCAGTTCATACTTTTGAGAGGCTGTTTTTGCTTCATTGGTTCTCAGCTGGATGTCACAGTTGAGAGAAATTGTCATTTTTGTGGGTAGGCTTTATGGTAATTGTAATTTCTGCTTTGTACTTTACCAGATACTCGAAGTAGGAGGCTGGTTTTTTGCAGGTTGGTGCTGATGGTGATATCTGCCAGTGTCCAGCAAAACCAAAATTCTCAGAAGCTGTGTGGAATGCCCCACAGAGAAACTGTGTGTTCATGAGGGATGAAGTGATCCATTTGCCTCCCCCTACTTTGTAGGAATTTAGGACATTAGGCAATTTGAATTAAGTGCTACTGATCCGACCTGACCTTGGTGAGAAGTCAGGGAGTAGTAGGAAGCGCTTGTGAAGAGGAGAGCCTTGACTCAGCTTCACCCCTCTCAGGACAGCAGACTTAGGTGGTATTTTTCACTTGGAGGAGCCATATTTAAAGATTTAGAATATTACTTCTTTGGGAATGAAATCTTTTGTTCAATCTCCTGGTTTCTAACTTTTAAACAGTTTTTAGGGAGATGTTATATATGAAAGTAGGAAATAGTTCCTACATATGGAATCATGTTATTGATGTTGTAAATTTTGCATTTTCTTTTTAGTATTAAGCAAATTTTTTTTTTCTGTATCGTGTTTTTACTCTGTACACTTTTCAGGGTTTCTTGGATTGTAAAATCTTAGTTGAGGTACTAGAATAGAAAACTAGAGGCTGAGTGCCTGGTTCGTATTACCTTAGAAGCCACTGAGTTGTCATTTGGCCTAGTGAAAATTAAGTGTTACTTTGTCCTAAAGCTGCTACTGTAGCTTTGGTTCTGAGGATTTTGCTTTTCATTCAGTTGGCTTTATATTATTTTACACAGTTTCTAAAAAGTTGGTTAATTAAAAAATTAAAAATTTGCTAGGTGTAGTGGCACATGCCTATAATCCCAGTGACTTTGGAGGTAGAGGCAGGAATATTACAAGTTCAAGGCCAGAGATAGCCTGTGTAACTTTATGAGACCCTGCCTCAAGATAAGAAATAAAAAGGGGTTGATGATAGGGCTCAGTGGTAGAGAGCTTGTGAAGCCCCCAGTACTGCAAAAACACACACAAAAATTCAAAATTCAAGTAAACATTTTCTGTTGTACCCTTTATTGATAAAAGGTAGATTCAGATAGGCTTGTGTCCATAAGTGATCAAATGTAATATAGTTGGATATATTGTTTTATGGTGTTATTATAGACTATTGAGTGTTGAGTACCCCTTTGGTAATCTTTAAGACTAAATCTGCAAACCAATTAGTAAATCTCTTTGGCATACATAACCCTTTTTATTTTGCTCCAAAGGAAGGAAACTGGGTTTGGTTTTTTTCATTAACAAATTGTCCTTTTTTGTATGGCTTTAGGTTCTCACAGCTGTGAACTGGTAATTGATCAGATCACTAATCCAAACTAAGAGTCTATCATGAAATCTCCCTATGATGTATATCTTGGAAGTATGGATTTATATTTATATATATGTTAATTTATATAATTAAAGTGGATGAACACGAGGGAAATGCACTTTAAGAACTTGTAGTATTTTCTGACAGGAATTTTAGCTCTTGATGACAATATTGCTTTCAAGTATACTTAGAATACAAAAATGTAGAATATGGTACATGTTTGATAACAATTATCAAGTGAACTGAGAGAAACAAACGCTGACTTTGGTGACACAATTTGATATTAAATCTATTAACATAAACTTGAGTGGTATTTCTGTATTACCAGTTATACTGTTGTGAACACTTAATTTGCTTTTATCTTTTCTTCAGACTATTGGGTTAGAATAGTAACAAAATCTCTTCTCTTCTTTTCTCTTCTCTTCTTTTCTGTGACAGTCTCACTAAGTAGTCCAGGCTGACCTCCAGTGCTGGGATTACAGAAGGTGCCATCACACTCAGCAATAAACAGATTATTTCTATCTTTGAGTAATTAATGTGGCTTTTCCCCTGTTTGAGACTTAACCAAGAGTTTTAAAACATGTAAACCATGATATATCAGAAAGCCTGTACTGTTGGTTTGTAAAGACTATAATTTTATTTTATGTTCATATATTGTTTTTAAATCTGTATAACTGCTGGCTGTTAGTATTCTTAGCTTCTACTTTGTTTTTCTTTTTTTGGTGCTGGAGAGCTAACCTAGGGCCTTGCACATGCTAAGCCTGTGCTCTACCACTGAGCTACTCACCAACTTCTTAGCTTCTACTTTAATTTCTAGGAATCAAGCAAGACTAGCAGGAAAGTACTTTTACATTAATTATATACATACAAATAAACCTTCAGAGAGACAGTCTTTCCAGATCCTTTATAGAGTTATATATTCAAGCTTAATTAAAAGAACTAGATCCTTTTCTCTAGAAGTTTGGAAAGTATATGTGGTTTGTTTCACTTTGTGCAGTTTTTGGCAAATACATATCAAGCTTACTTTGTTACGTATCCTCTGAATGAAAAAATAGCAAGCATACCCTAAGTAAACCCTTAACCCTTAACTATATCAATAAAAGACACAGTGGAACTTGGCACCTGAATTGTGTGTTCTTATTTTTTAGAGGTCGTTTCTCTCTTTGCCACTTAAGAACATTTTTTCTAAAGCTAGTGAGTTTTTTTTTTAATTAACTAATTTATTTATTTGTGTTTGAGATGGTCTCACTGTGTAACATAGGATGGCCTTGAACTTGCGATCCTTCTGCTTCAACCTCCCAAGTCCTGGGATTACACTACTGTCTACTTGAGGTAAAATGGAGTAGTCCCCTATCCCATTAGGAGCTTATTCCCAGGATTAAATTTTAGCCTCTTTACTTCATGTAATTGAAAAAATGGCTAATGAAATACCATGTGTAGGCTGGGAATGTGGCTCAGTTGCAGAGCACTTGTCCAATACGTGAAGGGCCTGGGTTTGATCCCCAGCACTGCAAACAAAAGCAAAAACAAAAACCACATTTAGTTGTGCTTATTCTCTTCTACCTCTCCCCTCCCTCCCTTCCTTCCTCTCTCCTTCTCTCCTTCCGTCCCTCCCTCTCCCTTTCTCTCTCTCCTCTCTCTCCCTCCCTCTCTCTCTCTCTCTCTCTCTCTCTCTCTTTGTCTCTCTCTCCCCCTCTCTCTCCCTCTCTCTCTCTCCCTCTCCTTCCCTCTCCTTCTCTCCCTCTCTCCCTCCCTTTCCCTCCCCCTCTTCCTCCCTCTATTGGGGATTGAATCCAGAGTCTTGCTACATGCTGGGCAAGCATTCTTTCCCGAACTATATCCCCAGCCTTATTCTCCATTATTTTGGTGACCTGATATATCTATTGAAGCCTTCGAACTGGATTATCTTAATTGACAGACATTGTCATTCTGTTTGCTTAATAGGAAATAGAATTAGAAATTCCATTTTTTAAATAGAATCAGAAATTAGTATATGACTTGTGTGCTTTTAAATGGGGGCTTATTGCTCACTTGAGTGAATTGTATAAAATGTAATGGTTTTAGTCTGCCAATTCTGGCTGTTTTATTTCTTAAATGTCATTTTTAAAGTGTTTTGTCAGCTCTGATGAAGTTCTGATGACATCTTATTAAAGTTAAATTTCAGTACTTAAAACACTCACATAGATTTTAGCATATTTTTATACTTGTAGAAAACCTGGACTGCAAATAATAGTTTTACAAGCAATGGTTGCTTTCTGAATGTAAGGGCTTTTTGAGTAGAAATTAATAATTATATTCTCTCTAACCAATATTCATTTGGCCTGTAGTAGGAGTTTAAGAAGTACTAATGCTTGACTACTGCTTCAGATTAGGAGAGTAAGCTCTGGTAAATTTGTTTTTATTATTGATAGGAAAAATAGAAGCTCAATGTGGTGGCGCATGCCTGTAATCCCAGCACTAGGGAAGCTGAGGCAGGAGGATTGTGAGTTCTAGGCCAGAGCGTGCTACATAGTGAGATGGTGTCTACAAAAGAAAAAAAAAGGAAAAATCCAACGTTGAAATAAGGGTAGCTATTCTTTATCTATGACTTTATAAAATCAGTTTTACTAGTTAGTAGTCACATTTGTTATGTAAAAAGTAGCATTAAAATGTAGCCTAAACTGGCTATAGGTGGTGTACAGTTGTAATCCCTGCAATTTGGGAGGCTCAGGCAGAAGGATTTTAAGTTTGGGATGAGAGGCAGCTTGTTCAATTTAGTGAGACCCTGTCTCAAAATAAAATAAATAAAAGATGCTGGGGGCATTGCTCAGTGGTTGAGTGCTTGCCTAGCATGCCCAAGGCCCTGGGTTCAACCCCCCAGTACTGTAAGGAAAACAAAAATTTAAACTCACTTAATAATTTTTTCTCGGGTGATCATATTTATGAATGTAAGACTCATCACTTTGTAATTTTGACATGAGTTTGGTATTACTTTATAATAGATTAGATGATGTATTACAGCTTACATTTTTGAGATGTCTGAATTATAGGTGTCCTTTCAATAACTTTAGTCTTCTGAATTTGTGCGTGTGTGTGGTGCTGGAAATTAGAACTCAGGGCCTTGTGCATGCTAGGCAAGCATTCTACCACTGAGCTCTATCCTAGCTCAATCATTTTAAAATATAAAATAAGCCCTGTAAGGTTGCCTAATTTGTGGAAGCCTTTGTCAGGATGCAATAGCAACATACTATTGCTTTCAAAATTTTATGTATTTAGTCACCTAAACTATATTTTGCTTTTTAGAAGATAATTGAAGAAAAGAACATGCCCAGAGTCAGGATAGGATCCTGTTAAGAGTTTGAAGCAATTTAGTACTTGGGTATTTAACTATTTTACGCTTATAACTTTCACTCCTCTCCAAGCATTTTGTTTTGTTTTGTTTGTTGACATGGGGTCTTATTATATAACCCAGGCTGCCCTGCAACTCAAGATCCTCCTGCCTCAGCCTTCTGAGTGCTGTAATTCAAACTCCAGGCTCTATTCAGATATCACCAGTTTTTCTGTGCTGGCTCTTTTCTGTTCTAAATTTCAACTGACGATACCACCTTGCATTTAGTTGTCAAGTCTCTTTAGTTTTATCTAGTTTGTAACAGTTTTTAGTCTTTCCTTGTCTTTTATGACCTTGACATGGTCTAGAATAAGAGGGAGAAACTTCGTGGACTGTGAGGTGTTCATATTTGGCCTAGCTCATTGTGGGATTTGGGGAAGAATACCATAGAGGTGAAGTGCCATTCTCATCAACGTCATACCAGGAGTATCTGTGTCCGTATGACATCACTGGTGATGTTAACCTTAATCCACTTCCCTAAGAGTGCTTACCAGGTTTCTTCATTGTAAAGTTACTATGTTTCTCCTTTTGAACTCTGTTCTTTGGCAGCTAGTTCCTAAATCTATTCCTCATTTTAGGACGCCAGGGGAAATTAGCTCTACTTCCTAGAGGGAATAATTTTTTTTTTGGGGGGGGTATTAAATTGATTTTTAACTGATACATATACAGAAATACAAAAAATGTGAATATTTCTATTTATGTATGTATGTATTTTGTGGTACTGGGGAGCTGAACCCAGAGCCTTGCACATACTTTGCAAGCACTCTACCACCAAGCTACATTCCCCCCTCCCCGCTTTTTTTTAATCTTGAGACAATGGCTCCCTAAATTCTACAGGCTGCCTCTGTGCCTCTGACCTTGAGCTCATGATCCTTCTGCCTCCACCTCCCAAATTGCTGGGATTACAGGCATGTGCCACCATGCCCAGCTCTTCACATTTATCCTTGTGACATCTTTGTTTTGAAATGTTATGACTTGCTTTTTGTGGGTTAAAAGCCTGGTCACATAGGTCTGTTGAAAGAGCTGAGATCATAGAATAAGTCCTTGTTATGACAGATCTGGAACTGACTATGGTTTCTTATGCTTTCCTCCCTTAGAGCACACAGTTTTGCATATCTCCTGGGTGCTTAGGAAGCACCTGTTAAGTGAATTAGGGTAAATAAGCGTACTGTGGGAGTTTCCTTAAGTTGGAAGGACTTTTTTTAGATTGAATTTTGGCATCTATAATAGAAACAGGATGGAAGTCATGCTAGAGAGGGGTATAATGATAAGGACTTCAGTTATTTTCTGTGCAGGTGCCATTTGCCTTTTCATGTAAAGTGTTTAGATCTTTCCACAGGTAATGTGCTTGTGTTTTGAAATGGTTCTAAATACTAATAATTTAGCTTATTAAATGCCACTTTCAGATAGTTTCTGTTTTAAGATTGACTGCTAGGTTTTTGTTATGGTTTTTTTGTGCTGGGGATTGAACTGAAGGCCTTGTGCATGTGAACTAGGCACATGCTCTGCCACTGATTTATATCCCAAACCCATAAGTATAGCTTCACACTTCCCTTTCTTGGTATGTGTGTGCATGTGTATATGTGTGTATGTGTGCACATACACACGCGCGTGCGCGCCCATGTGCTCGTGCGCGCCCATGTGCTCGTGCATAGGTGTGTATGCTTAGTTAAGAAAAGACAAAATTTTCAGTTGGGCCTGGTGTTATACATCTGTAGAGGCTGAGGCAGGAGGACCAACATGAGATGGAGGCCAGTCTGATCTACATAGTTCCAGGCCAGCCTGGGCTGCACAGCAAGACTTTGTCTCACAGAAACCAACCAACCAACCAAATTTTTGCTGCTTAGGTTAATGGTAAATTCTTTAATTATTTGAAGCTTCTAACACATGTTCCAACACAGGTGTTGCCTGCGGTCCCTTGGGGATCCCTGAGATATTTCCAGGGGGATTGTAAAACCAGAACTTACTTCATTATTTGCCTTTTTTCTGTATTGACATTTGATGGTGCAAAACCAAGGGTGAGTAAAAGTGTGAATGCGTTAGCACATGAAAACCATGTTAGTAGTCATTGTGTTCTTCATCACCATGTCCTTAGAGTTTAAAAAAGGCAGTCCCACTGAAGCATGTCATTGATAAGCAGTAAAGATAATTTATTAAATTCTGACTCCTGAGTAGATGTTGTCTTAATATTCTGTGCAATGACATGGAAAACACTTTGTTGTACACTGGAAGTATGTTGGTGATTTCCAGTAAAAGCATCTGTGGGATTTTAAGTTGCTGTCTGCACTAGCTGCTTTTTGGGAATGTCATTTGTATTTGAAAGTATGATTGACTAACAAACTGTGGTTATTCAAACTTGGGTGTTTTTGACATTTTCTCAAAAATGAATTAAGTGATCCTGTCACTTTCAGGAAAACTAAATATATGTTACCAGTGAGAAAATCTGAGCTTTATAGCAAAAATTAGAATTTTGGTGAATTTACAAGTATATATGCCGCTGGTGTACTTGACAGTTTTCTAAGACTTAGGTTTCTGACATGATTTTTTGATGTTGTAAAATGAAATGTGTGAGCATCAGAAAGATCTGTATGTTAGTGAACCATTATTTTCTAAATGGACAATGCATGATAGCAAATTATGCTTGGGTAAAAGTGTAAGGTGGACCAGTGGATTTTAATGTATGGGTATGAAAAGTTCATTGAGATTTCTGATTCCATATTGCATTTAGCCCTTAGAAAATTACCACTTGTTAAGTTTTGGTGTAATACCAGGTAGGAATGTTCAGAATTACCTGAGAATCTATTGAAGTAATCATCTCTTTTCCGACTGTATTCAAAACATATTTTTCCAGATTAAATGCAGGAACACATATGAGAATCTAGCTTTCTTCTATTAGCGAGACATTAAAGAGATTTGCAAAAGTTGTTTTAAAAAATGCCATTCTTGCTAAGTTGCTTTTGTTTTGGAAATTATAGTTACTTTTGGTAGGAGTGTTTTTTGTTAACAGGCATAAGATTTATTACTTTTAAATGAATTGATATTTTGAATTTTTTTAAATGGCAAATATTGATATACTGGGGACAATTGTGTATGTCTGTAATTCCAGTAACTCAGGAGGTGGAGGCAGGAGGATCCAGAGTTCAAGGCAGAGGTGGCCTGCATAACTCAGTGAAACCCTGTCTCAAAGTAAAAAATGAAAAAATGGGCTAAGAGTGCACCCCAGTGGTAGAGCACTTGAAAAGTATGTGCAAGGCCCTGGATTCAGCCCCTAAGTACCACAAAAAAAGAAAAAAAAAAAAAGTAAATATTGGTACAGATAGCCCACAAAAAAAGGAGCCTGTTGAAGTCCTCACTTTTTTTTCCTTGTATTTGGGTGTTGAACCTAGGGCCTCATGCGTACAAGGCAAGTGCTCTACCCCTGAGCTGTACCCTCAGCTTTTTCTTTATTTCTTTTGAGACAGGGTCTCACTAAATTGACCAGGCTTCCTCAGCCTTTCAAGTAGCTGGGATTACAGGTTTGCGCTTTGGTGATACCCTCACACTTTAAGAATGTGAGTGCTGAGGTCAAAATGTTTGAGCGCCACTACTCTAACAAATATGTGGGACTTTGTTTTTTTCCCTTTTGTTTCTTTGTTGTTGTTGTTTGGCTTTTTGAGAGAGTCTTCACTATGTAGTCCAGGCTAGCCTTGAATTTGTGATCCTTCTGCCTCAGCCTCCCCAGTGCTAGGATTAAAGCACTGCTCTACTATGCCTGCCTATAGCACCCTCACATCCGATCTCTTCAGATCTCAGAAGTTAAGCAGGGTTGGGCCTGGTTAGTACTTGGACAGGAGACCGCCTGGGAATACTGGGTGCTGTAAGCTTGGGAGAAGGACCTGGCAGCCCACTCCTGAAACAGTAAGCCATTGAAAACTCTATAAAGAGCAGAGAAGCACTGGTAATAGTGCCACGCATGGAACAGTGTTGAGGAGTGTTTCATCTGTTGTACATAGGGTCACTGTGAGTCAACTCATCCCCCCAACTGGATGTCACTTAACCACCAATACCATGCCCAGTTACAAATATATGTTGAAAGAGAAGTTGTTATGTTGTGATGATGTCTAAGGCATACTTTACTTGTATCCAACATAGTGTCTGGCAGATGAATATCTTTAATGAAATATATGAATCAAATTGAGTTTACCGAATATTCTTGAATCTAATCTGTACCCTTTCAACAGTTTCAAGGGCTACAAAATCAGATGCGGATTAGAATTGTGTGTGGATTGGATTTGTAGTCGGGAGAGATTGAGAATTGAGAATGTAGTAAATTATGAAAATATACATTGAGCCCAGAGGGAAAATCGGTGTTCTGTGATGATGGCAAGCAGTTTTGTGTTAGTAAACAGTATCAGGTTTACATCATATTTTCTAAGACAGTTTTTTCCATATTTTAACATCTTTGAAATTGAGATACCATAAAATTGGTGGTGAGTCACTTTAATGCAGCTATTTTGTTTCTGGGTGTGTCATAAAATAATGATCTGCTGTACATGTGATGGAATATGGTAGTGTCTCTTTTTGCATTCGAGGTATTTTGTGTGTGTGTGTGTGTGTGTGTGTGTGTGTGTGTGTGTTTTCCAGCTAAGCAAGGGCTCTGCCACTGCATTGTACCTCCTGCCCTTGGCTTTTATGAAAGAAGGTCTCGCTGTTAGCCCAGGCTGGTTGGGGGCTCACTGTTAGCCACCCCAGGCTAGCCTCAAACTCCTGGTCTTCCTGCCTCAGCCCCCTGAGTGCTGGGATTACAGGTGTTCCACCACAACCAGCTGATGCTATTCTTAGGAGGCACTGGATTGACCTGGACAGTTGACATTAGGCCCATTGATGGGATATTTCATTCATAAAGCAATTATCTTTATTTCAAGCTAGAAAACTAGACTTTAATACAAGAATACAGGCTTTTATGATTTTTAAATTTTATTTAATTAATTTTTTTGGCAGTACTTGGAAGTTGAACCCAGAGCCTCACACATACTTTGCAAGGGCTCTACCACTGGACTGCACCCCCAGCTCATTTTTTTATTTTTGAGTCAAGGCCTTGCTAAGTTCTGCAGGCTGCTTCTGGCCTCAAACTTGTGATCCTGTTGCCTCTACCTCCTGAGTCACCGGGATTACTGGTGTGTGCCACTGCATCTGCTAGAATACAGGCTTTTAAAATAAAACAGCTGCACTGGGCATGGTAACACACACATGTAATCCCAGCACTTGGGAGGCTGAGGTAGGAAGATGATGAGTTTGAGACTGTCCTGGGCAGGCTACATAGTGATTTCTAGGCCAGCCTGGGCTCCACAGTGAGACCTGTCTCATAAAATGAAAACAAACCACCACATAAAACTCATACAAATTTTGTTTCTCTATGGAAAACTGTGTGCTTTTTCATGTACTCATATCATTGGTATTATGATTTTGTTTTCCCCCAGAGGTTTTTTTTTCTTTTGGAGATAAAGTCTTGCTGTTGGACTGGGGTTTAGCTCAGTTGGTAGAGTGTTGCTCTGCACGCTTTGAGGTCCTTGGTTTGATTGCCAGGACTACAAAAATGGGAGAAGGACATGGCAATCCACTCCTGAAGCAATCCTGAAACAATCAGCCATTGAAAACCCTATGCAAGTGGCTATGAGTCAGACCCGATTTGATGGCACTTAACAAGAACAGTATAGTTTTGCTATGTAGCCCATGCTGGCCTCAAACTCATGATCCTTCTGCTTTCACTTTCAGAGTGCTAGAATTACAGGCAGGTGCCACCATGCCTGGGATCTTTTCTTTAAAAAAAAAAAAAAAAAATTTTTTTTTTTTTTTTGAGCCAGGTGCGGTGGCGCACCTGTAATTCCAGTGGCTCGGGAGGTGGAGACAGGAGGATTGCAAGTTCGAGACCAGAGGTAGTCTGCGTAACTTAGTGAGACCCTGTCTCAAAAAGTAAAAAATGGGTTGAGGGGTGCAGCTCAGTGGTACAGCACTTGCAGAGCATGCAAGCATGAGGCCCTGGGTTCAACCCCCAGTACCACACACACAAAAAAAATTCTTGAATAAGTCTATTCAAAGATTGTAGAGCCAACTGTGCCTATAATCCTAGCACTAAGGAGGCTGAAGGAGGAGGATTTAGGAGTTCAAGGCCAGTCTGGTCTACATAGCAAGACTGTCTCAAAAAAAACACAAAAAACATGAAGCTAGGTGCAGTCACATACTTGTGGACTACAGCTTCTCAGGAGGCTCTCAGGAGAGGATCCCGTCACCTCAGGTGTTAGAGACCAGATTGGGCTATATAGTTCAAGGTCAGGTTGGGCTGCATGGTCAGACCTTGAGACAAAAACAGACAAAAGTTACTAAGTTTCAATATTGTGCCTGGTTTATCCTGCATGAAAAAGAATAGGACCATAACATGGAGGTATAAAGATACCATGTGAATAGTGTATGCACCCTTAAACATAAAGTTTAAAGCAGGGATTGGGCCTTGGAGAAAAATGGAATTGAGTCTTATCCGAGAAGACTTCTTGGAAAAAAATGAATGGCATAGAGACAGGAGGTAAATAAGCAAGAGTAGGAGGTGGTTGATGGCCTTGCTTGATTAAGGGATCCAAGGATAAATGAGTCATTCTAAGTATGTACTAGAATGCATTGTGGGTGACCAAGATTGTGTGGGTTGCTTTAAATTAAACAGGGTGAGCTTTTGGCTTTTTCTGAACCACGGGACACTCTGGAACCTTTAGGACTACACCAGATGGAGGTGTGATTTCTCATCAGTCAACCAAAGGACTCTCGAAGAAGAAAGTTGTGGAAATCTGATTATGAGTTGGCAGGTTTTTAATGGATGGAAGAGAATGACTGGACTTATGGCATATCATATGCGAATGATTAAGATAGTATTTTGAAAATGCAAGTGTTTTCAGGTAGTTACTACATTTGAAGTAAAATTTAGTGGAATGATCATAGGCTTTAGTCACAGATAGATTTGTATCTGTCTATGCCTTGGTTTCTTCCTTCAAAAAAAATGAAGAAAATACTTGTGATTTGTTTTGAGGTTTATGTGAATGCATTTAGCCTATAGTTACTTAATGAATAGCTCAGTTAGGAATTATAGTGTTGTAAACAGTTCTGAAATAATGCAATTGTAATGGAAAGTTGCCTACAGCCATACCACCTTTGTGTCCAGTCCCATCTGATCTCAGAAACTAAGCAGAGTCAGGCCTGGTTGGTCCTAAGATGGGAGACTGCCTGGGAATTCTGGGTGCTGGAAGCTTGGGAGCAGGACCTGGCAGCCTACTCCTGAAACAATCAGCCATTGAAAACTCTATGGATAACAGACATGGTACAGTGTTGGGGAGTGTTTCGTTTTGTTGTATGTAGGATCACTATGAGTTGGACCCCACTCAAGGGCCTCTAACAACAACAACAACAACCGGAAGTTAGCAAGTAGGCAGATGAGGTAGTCTGGATGTCCTCATGGACACAAATTTCTTCTGTTGGCTCAGCTGGCTATTTTATGGTTTTACATCCTAAAAGGTCTCTCCTGCCATCACATTTGTATTTCATGCAGGAGGGGAAGAAAGGGGATGAGCAATGCAAACATAAGAACTAGCTGACTGTTCCCCTTCCCCTCAACCTTTTAAGGAACTTCTGAGTGTCCCTCCCTATAAATTACACTGATAATCCTGGGTCACCTGACCAGCCCTAGCTGCAAGAGAGGTGGGTAAACATGGCTTTTTAACTACCCTGAATTAAATCAGGGTTTTATTAGTAAGAAAGAAAGGGAGGATAGATACTAGGTTGAGTAATAGCATTGTCTGTCAGTAAATATTAAGTCTTACTTATTTTTTCTTTCATTTACATATTTGAGAACAATATCATGTAGGCCTAGATTCCCATATAATGTCCCGTGCCTTAGTTTTTTGTTGATGAAATTTGTCTTCTACCTTTATCCCAAGTCTTCTAGGTTCTACTCTGCTGGGGGACTAGTTTGATGTGGTAAAATTTACTCTTGAGCATTAAGGGAGAAGGGAAAAGTTAATTTCTGTTTTTTCTTTTTAGTTTTATTGTTTGTTTGTTTGTTTTTGGTAGTACTGGGGTTTGAATCCAGGGCCCTGCACGTGCTAGGCAGGTACTCTACCACTGAACTGTATCCCCAGCTCCTTTTAAAATTTTTAAAATTTGAGACAGTCTTACAAAATTGCACTGGCTGCTTTTGGCCTTGATTCACAATCTTCTTGCTACTGTCTCCCCAGTTGCTGGGATTAAAGGCATGTGTCACAGCACCCTGATAACCTACTTCTTTTCATTTTTAGTTTAGTTAGTATTTTCACACTTTAATTCAAAACATCTAGTTTGGGAGTTTGGTTGTTCTTGGAGGGAGGTTGGTAGAGGAGAGGCAGTGGTTGGTAGGAAAGTAGACTGCCTAGAAGACAGGCCAGCATTCTTGTCCTTGGTTCAGTGCTCAGGAGCCTTGAGAACTTGGGGCTTTCACTTCTTTCTTGGATATCTATCTTTATCAAAGACTTTCATGATGTGAAATTTTCTACTTGTGTTAGGCCAGCACTCAAAAAATTGGGGAGTTTGGAGCATTTTATATTTTGGATTTTCAGATTAGGGATGCTCAGCCTGTACTGCAAATGTTGTGACTGAAATTGCTGATCAGTTTTATGACTTCCTAAATTACTACATAACTTCTAGTCACATAAAGTGTCAAATCTTGTCCAGTAACAAGAGAGGGATGCTTTAAATTGTGACTAATGATATGACAGAACCATGTCTGTTGTTGTTGTTGTTGTTAGGTGCCATCGAGTCGGTATCCTACTCATAGCGACCCTCTGTACAACAGGGGAAACACTTGTCAGTGCTTCTCTGCTGTTCATAGGGTTTTCAATGGCAGATTGATTTTGGGAGGGGGTTGCCAGGTCCTTCTCCCAAGCCTACAGCTTCTGGTGTTCCCAGGCGGTCTCCCATCCAGGTACTAACCAGGCCTGATCCTGCTTAGCTTCCGAGATCTGATGGGATCAGATGCCACAGGGCTATGGCTGCAGGCGAACCATGTCTAGGTTGGCAGTAATATTCACTTGTTAAAAGATTGTGGAAAGAGCTGGGCAGGGTGTTGCATGCCTATAATATCAGCAACTCGGGAGACTGAGGCAGGAGGATTGTAAGTTTAAGGCCAGAGGCAGCCTATACAACTTAGACCCAGTCTCAAAAAAAAAAAAAAAAATTAAAAATGTGATAGGGCTGCAGCTCAATGGTAGAGTGCTTGGAAACTATGCATGAAGTCCTGGGTTCAACCCTCTTGTTGTTGTTGTTAGGTGCCGTTGAGTTGGTATCTGACTCATAGCGACCCTCATGGTTTTCAATGGCTGACTCTTTTGGGATTGCCTTGGGAGTGGATTGCCAGGTCCTTCTCCCATTTGTGCGGTGCTGGGAATTGAACTCAGGACTTCAGAGACTGTAGCGCAGCGCTCTACCAATTGAGCCAAATTCCAGCCCTCAACCCCCTAGTACCTCAAAAAAAAAAAAAAAATATGGTGGTAGGCCTTGAACATGGCCATATTATTGATCTTTTTCTTTCATTTGCTTTTCTTTCTCTCTCCTCCTCTCCCTCTCCCAATCCCTCTCCTCGTCTTTTCTTTTATTCTTTCTCTTTTTCATACTGGGTTGAACCCAGGGCCTATGCCTGCATGCTTTGCAAGTGCTGGACCACTGAGCTGCTCCCCCAACCCATTTTTTTTTAACTTTTTTGAGACAGGGTCTCATTAAATTATGCAGACTGCCTCTGGTCTTGAACTTGCCATCCTCCTGCCTCTGCCTCCCTTGCTGCTGGGATTACAGGCATGTGCCACCGTGCCTGGCTCTGGGTCAGTATTTTTCAAGCATTTTTTTCACCTAACAATTAAGGGCTTTATATTGAGTTCCAGCAAGTATATGTGTATATATGAAACTGTAGTCTTATAGGAGCTGGGGTTTAGCTCAGTTGGTAGAGTGTTGCTCTCTGTTCTCTGAGGCCCTGGGTTTGATCTCCAGCACTCCCATAAATGGGAGAAGGACCTGGTAGCCCACTTCTGATACAATCTTGAAACAATCTGCCATGGAAAACCCTATGAGTAGCAGAGGAGCACTGACAGTGCCGGGCATGGCACAGTGTTGGGGAGTGTTTTGTTCTGTTGTACATAGGATCGCTATGAGTTGGACTTGACTCGATGACACCGAACAACAGCAACATAGTCTTATAAAATATTTATCTACCCTGGAAAAATACCCATAAAATGTGAGTGAAGCATCTTTGAGAGAAAAGTAAATAAATGAATATCTCATCATTTAAAAAGTGCTGATGAGGAGTATATTTGACAAATAATGGTATAAAATATATAATCTGAAACAAATAATATCAAATAGACTTGCTAGTCTATCTTTTTTATTTAAAAATTAAAAATTTTTTTACAAACGCAGGGCCTTACATATACTTTGCAAGTGCCCTACCACTAGGCTGTACTCCCAGTCCATTTTATATTTTTTTAATTTTGAGACAGGGTCTCACTAAGTTACTCATGCTCCCTCTAGCCTTGGACTTGTGTTCCTCCTGGCTTAGTCTCATGAGTGGCTGGGATTAGATGTGTGTGCCACCATACCTGGCCAGAATTGCTAGTCTTAATGGTGCACATCTTCAGCTTGTCAAGAGAAGGGAAAAAATCACTCTTCAGATTAATTATACCAAATTTACATTCTTATGAGCAACATATAAGATTATTTATTTATAGCCATACCAACACTTGTCCAGCTTTCTAATATTTGTCCATCTGATGCACGTGAAATGATATCCCAATAACATATAGCTTTGTATATTTGTTGTTAGTTGCCTTTCAGTTGGGTCCAATTTATATCAACCCCATTTATGACAGAATGAAACAACTCCATGACGCTGTGCCATGCCTGGCACTATCTGTGTCAATGTTGCTCTGCTATTCATAGGTTTTTCAATGGCTGATTGTTTCGGGAGTGGACTGCTAGCTCCTTCTCCTGTATGGCTTTGTACAGGGGTGGTAATTTCAAGAATTTTTATTTTTGGACAGTGTCTTTTATGAGGGCTTTTTTGTTTGTTTGTTTCCTTATCTTTTTTTTTTTTTTTTCTTTCCCCACTGTGCTGGAGTTTGAACCCAGGCCTCAGAGCTTTGAGCATGCTAGGCAAGTCCTCTACCACTGAGCTATGTCCTCAGCCCTATCTCTTAATCTTGCTACATCATAGCAAATGTAAATGTAGAACTTCCTTTAGGGTACTGTGAGCTCTGTGTGTGTATACATGATGATAGGAGAGATCTCTGGGCTCCTTGCTGCATTAGACATTCCTGAGCTGCTAGTCCTTTTTAACTGGAGCATTTGTCTTACATTAAGGCATGAACATTAAAGCCTGCCAGTACCTAATTTAATAGAAACTGTTTTAGGAGACCAAATTGGAAAGAGCTATATTTTGAAATCCACAGTGTTTTAAAACAGTAAATATTAATCACAGCAAAGAATAGTATGCACTTGTTGGTGTGTGCATGTTTGGTATGAGGACTTGGTAAGAAGTATTGGCTTAAGGAGCATATTCAAAAGAACACAGAGATGCTGAGGCAACCCTGAGCATTGCATGGGTGCATTGAGTTAGCAGTGCTGGGGATTGAACCATGGGTCTTGTGCATTCTGGACAGGTGCTCTACCACTGAGCCATACCCCACCCCTGGGTGGTATTTTTAACCGAGGACAATCCTATGTAGGTAGATTAGCTTTTCTGTACCTTAGAGTTCAGAGTTTTAATAGTCTTTCCTAGGTACTTGGTATTTAAAAATTACACACTTCTGCTGGGCATCGTGGTGCATACCTATAATCCCTGAATTTGGGGGGCTGAGGACGGAGAATTGATGCGAGTTCAAGGCCAGCCGGGTCTACATAGCAAGTTCCAGACCAGCCTGGGCTACACAGGGAGACCCTGTCTCAAAAAATATAAAAATAAAAAGAAAAAAGAAAGAAAAGAAAAAAGAAAGAAAAAAATCAAAACCACCAACCAAACAAAAATCCATCAAATAAAAATTACCCCCTTCCCTTCATGATACCCCTAAAATAAAAGCTTTTTATTATTCAGATTTAATCCAGGGAGAACATTTACTGAGAGAATCATGCTTGAGTTTACAGAAAAAACTACACAGAAGCACAAGCTTGCCAGTGTTTACCAGTATCTGTGCCTAGGTCTGTCCTCCTCAACCCCTGGGGCATGTTGATTCTCTCCGACTTATCCTCCCGGCACCCACTCCAACCCCAGCATGCACATGGGGAGAGCATAGGGATGTGAGCGTGTGTCCTTAGGGCAGGGGGGTTGGGACTGCTTTATTTATTTCGTGCCTTTAGTAAATGTAATACTCACTAACACCTTGGCAGCAAAAGTGAACTGGATCAATTGAATACAAGGTGACTGCTCTAAAATAAACAAAATGAAACAGCGCAATCTTGAATTTTAAGTAACATGGGCCGTGAAGCAAATGGGACTTTTGCAGGTGGTTTAGCCTTTAGCTGTGAGCCTGCTCAGAGCCTATTTAGGCAAGTGGACAGGATGTTCTCTGTGTGTACTGTGTAACCTTGAAGGCTTGCTTCTACTTCCATTTCCAGAAATGAAATCTAAAACAGAAAAGCTATTTTCCTTCCTCTTAGCTTTTGCAACAAAATAAGACTTATAAATCCGAACTAGACATTGTGAAGTGCTGGAAAGAACAGCCCTGGCTGGACACAGTGGTTCATGTCTATAATCCTAGTAACTTGGGAGGCAGAAGCAGAAGGATTGCAGGTTCCAGGCCAGAGGAAGCCTGTGTAACTTCTGCTCTTTCTCCAGATTAAATAAATAAAGGGCTGGAGGAGTGCAGCCCAGTGGTACACCACTTGCAAAGTGTGTGCAAGGCCCTGGGTTCAACCCCCAAGTACTGTGGTGGGGGAGGAGAAAATAGAATGGCCCCTGTCCTGGATCTTTTTCTTTTGGTAAGGATTTTTTTTTTTCCTTTTTAATTCAATTAAAACTTGAGCATAGATAAATGATTTTTTTTAAAGTGAAAATACATCACTAACCACTTGAACACATTCTGTTTCAAATGGATAAGAAAAACTTAAAGCAAATTTGTTAAAGTCTGTAAGCTGAATTTTTTGATTTCTGTGGTGAGTAAAACCTGATGCTCAATCTGGAGACTATTTTCCTGCTTTTTCTTATATACCCTTAAGTTGGATATCTTTAATGGCAGGGGACCTTTATGTTAAGCCAGTTACAATCCCCATTAAAACTTTGTGTTTAGGATTTTAGAGTCCTGGAATAGATAATATCTCCCTATAAAAAAAAAAAACTTGAAATAATTTGAAGACAAATTAACAGGTACAGGAATATGAGCCATTTGAAAGTTTAAAATGCATCTGAGAAAGCCTTCTCAGAGTCAATGCTTTATGGATTTTCTCTATCTTATCCTTAATAATTGAACTTGATTTGAAAAGCACATTTTTAGCTGGATGGACATGCTGGTGAAGGTCAAGGAATTTTTTTATTGCCGATTGTCTTTTTCTTGCCTTTGGTCTTTTTCTATATCCTGAACTAATGATTGAAAGAAAAATCTGTGGAATGCAACATTTTTATGGCTTTGGAGATGTCGGTGTCAGTGAGACTAAAAAGGCAACTGCATGGTTGGCATGGTGGAGTTCTTTTGAAAGATAGGAAGATTTTGGTCTGGGCCACTTAGCCAGGCCTGTTTTCTTCTGCTTTGGTCATAGGTGCTTGCAGGCTATTCTGCAAAGAGTTAAAGTTCTGGTGAACACATGCCTTTCTGTCTCACTGTTTCTTCCTGGTGCTTTCAAAACCGTATGTGGGGAGAATAGTTTGTTCTGTTTAGAGGTTAAGGGTGTTGCCTGCCTGAAAGCTCCAGGAGTGATACTTGGTATGTAGTTTAAAAATTGAAGTAGCAGATGTAGAACTCTTCTCAATATTTAACAAAAGGGAGTCAAGCCAGTGGTTTTAGTCTGGGGAAATGTACTTCCAATACACCTTTAAAGCTGCTAGTTACTTTCACAGTCTCAGGGAAAGATTTAGCTTCCTTTTCCCCTAAAGACCAAGTCTGGGACTAGGGTTTAGCTCAGTTGATAGAGTGCAGCTCTGAGCCCTCTGAGGCTGTGGGTTCCATCTCCAGTGCTGCAAAAATGGGCGAAGGACCTGGCAGCCCATTCCTGAAATAATCAGCCATTGAGAACCCTACGAATAGCAGAGAAACACTGACATAGTGCTGGGCATGGCACAGTGTTGGGGAGTATTTCCTTCTCTTGTATATAGAGTTGCTATGAGTTGGATCTGACTCAATGGCTCCTAACAATGACTGATGACCAGATCTAGGAGGGCTTGGAGGTTGTCATTTGGTCTATGGTTTAGACTGAATAAGGTCTTTCTGAATGCCTCCTCTGAGCTAGACACATTACTAGTAGCAGTGACAGCTGACCTGAGAGTGTCTTGTGTTAGTCATTGTGCTTTTTAGCACTTTAGATGGCTTCCTTGGTCATCGGAATAACCCCAAGAGGTAGGTACTATTTTCCTTGTTTTACAGGTAAGAAACTTGAGGAGTAGGCGCCAGTCTTGTGCCAAGTAAAATTGCAGAGCTGGGTGATAAACTCAGGAGCTCAGGAGCTTTGACTTTGGGACTGCTCTCAGTCTTCATACCTATAATTCCCTAGACTGGGTGGCAAGGAAGGCAGCTTTATGTAACAGTGGGCTCACAGAAGATACATTACTTTTGTAAAGCTTGTGTTGAAACCAGAATTCAAACTTAGGTCAGTTTGAAGTGAAAGCTTATGTTCTTTGCACTTGGTATATCATCTGGCCTCTTCGAGTACATTACTGTAATATCTGATTTATGAAGATCTTTTTATTTCTTGTGTGGGCTGCTCTCTGTTTATGGAAGGAATTGTTTAAAAAGTTGTTTTGTGAGCTGCTATTTGGCACTTGGGATCCATTGTCTGCTGGTGGCAGTGCTGTATCTGGTGGTGGTTCTGAGACTGGCTGCTTGGTACAGTTGGTAGCTTTGCCTCCTTAAGTTATTGATAGTCACCTGGGTTCTAAGACCTGCACTGAGTTCCAAGGGAGGAAGAGAAATGGGTATGTGTTCCTCTGGGTTTCCAGATTCCATTTGTCTCTTTATAGTTATCTACCTTGGAGTGGGTAAGTGTAAAGTATCGGGTTGAGGGTGGCTCTAGAGCCCCTGAGGTCAAACCTGGTTCTTCCTCATACTCCCTAGAAGGCCTGAGGCAAGGTTCTTAACCTTTCTCAACGTTGAGGTTCCTCCCATCTATAAAATGGACTGATGTCCTCATGGGACAATAATGGGTCTTGAATGAGATGAATGGGCCATACGTGCTCACAATGGTATTTAGACACGGTAGGTGTGTGGGAAATGATGGCAGTAGTGGTGGAGGTGGCAGTGACTTATCCTGCTGTTGGTCTGTCTCATAGAGCTTTTTGTAGAGGCAAATACTTTCTAGAATAGACTATAGTATAACACTTCAAATTGGATGTAAGGTAAAATTTAGCACTCCCTTTATTTTGTAGTCACATGTAAGCCAACAAATTACACTTGGTTGTGTTGAGCAAAATTGTTTAAAGATTGAACAAAAATTTGAAGAATGGTTTTGATATTAAATTAATGCTTTCATGGAACCTTTAAGTTCTTGCTGAACTTAAATATAATCTTTTTGTTTCTTGAAGCCATGTGTGGTGGTGCATGCCTGAAATCCCAGCATTTGAGAGACTGAAGCAGGAAGGTTACAAGTTGAAGCCAGGCTGGGCTACATAGTGAGACCCTGTCTCAAAACAAACAAACAACAAAAAAAA
>VMDO01005506.1:0-17216 GCA_007922755.1 Pedetes capensis | reverse complement strand
TATTGCAGCCAGGAAACATCTGCTGACAGTATATAGATGGCTAGGCATGATATGTTCCAATAAAATTTTACTTACAAAAACAAATGGTGGACCATAGTTTGTGGACTCCTGGACTAAAGAAACATTCTCAGGTCTAATTCCTTGTGAAGCCCTTCCTTGGTCCTGCATCTCTCTGTACACATTTAAGGTTGGTTTTCTCATGAATTCTCTTTTCACGTAAAACATCCCTTGCTGGAAAGTAATTCATATATATGCATTTTCAGTAGAAATGTTTCCCTAACTCCAGGTTAGTATAGCTGCCCACATTTCCAACATCTCTGCAAGAATATCCCAATAGTCCCCTAAAACTTTTTACATGTATAAAACTGATTTCAGTACCATGTCCTCCACAGAGTGCAGTGTGTGTTGGATTTTTTTCTTCCTTTGATGCTAGGAGTAGAACCCAGGGCATTACATATGCTAACCACTGAGCTCCATCCAGAGCCCTGCAGTCTTGAGAGAGAGTGTGTGTGTTTGCTCATGTGTTGCTTAAGTGGGAAGGTTGTGTGTCTTAAATCCTCCCTCATCCTTTTTGTTCTGTCCTCTGCACTCTTCTCCCTTCTCTACATCCCTGGCACCAGGGCCTTCGTTCAGGCCCTGAGAATCTTACCTGGACTCTGGCAGATCATCTCACAACTTCAGGGCTCCTTGCACCTAATCTGCCTCCTTATATCTGGCCTTTCGTTTTGCTACCAGGGTGATCTTGTTTCAATCTGATCTTGGCCCTTTCTGCTTAAAAAGTTGCTCTTCTGTGCCTGTGAAAGCCTAACTTTGGTGTAAATCAGTTTGATGGACAGGCTGATAAAGAGGTGAGACTTGGTATATGGAAATCAGTCCCACCTGGGTATGGTGACACATCCCTATAATTCCAGCACTTGGGAGACTTGCGATTGCAAATTAGAGGCCAGTCTGGGCTATATAGCAAGACCCTGTCTCCAAAAAAATAAAATCAGATCCATAGAGATTGCCGCCTCCTTGATGTAGGTCTGAGACAGTGCTGCTGAGCTGCATGCACACACATCCCTATGTACACAGTGCACTCGCCTCTGGGGGGACATGCAGCTCTCACTAACTTGTTTATTCTTCAGTGTCTGCCACAGACCTTGCATCTTAAAGCCTTCCTTGAACCCTACTCCTATGTTTGGCTTACTTTTTTTTGTCTGCCATATGTTTTAACAGCACCCTTTCTTTTCCCCTCACGTAAGAATCTACTACTGTATATAATCAACTCTTCGCTTGTGGCTCCAACTCCCATCCCCTTCAAGCTACTCCTTAGAATTGCTTCTGTATCCTATCACTTTGTCCCAAACTCCTAGAACTATACATTGAATATCTGGGCTTGGGCATTTTGAAGAATGAAGAGAGAGAAGAATGGTAAATGTTCATTAAAAAAGAGATGAGGCCACACGTACATCCCCCCCCCCCTTTTTTTAATGGTACTGGGGGTAGGGTTGAACCCAAGGCTTGTCACAAGTGCTCTACCACTGAGCTGCACTCCTCACCCCTCTTTTTTTTCTTATTTTGAGACAGGGTCTTGCTAAGTTAGGCAGTCTGCCTCTGACCTCAAACTCAAGATCCTTCTTCCTCTTCCTGGAGTTGCTGGGATTACATACATGTGCCATGGTACCAAGCCACATTTTTCTTCTTCTTGGAAGTTTCTTTCTTTTTTTCTTTTTTCTTTTTCTTTGCACTGTTGGGGGTTGAACCCAAAGCCTCACCTGTGTTTTGCAAGCACTTTGCCGCTGAGCTGCACCTCCAGCCCATTTTTACTTTTTATTTTGGGTCAGGGTCTCACTAAGTTACACAGGCTGCCTCTGTTCTTTTTTTGTGTGTGTGTGTGGTACTGGGGGTTGATCCCGGGGCCTCATGCCTGCATGCTTTGCAAGTGCTGCACCACTGAGCTGCACCCCCAGCCCTTTTATTTTTTTTCCTTACTTCCTGAGACAGGGTCTCGCTAAGTTACATAGACTTCCTCTAGTCTTGAACTTGCAATCCTCCTGGCTCTGCCTCCCAAGCCGCTGGGATTACAGACGTGTGCCACCATGCCCAGCTAAAATGCCTCTGTTCTTGAACTTGTGATCCTCCTGCCTCTACCTCCTGAATCACTGAGATTACAGGCATGGGCCACCACACCTGGCCTTACTTTTCTCTCTCCCCTTTCCTCTCCTCTCTCCTCTTCTCTCCTCCCTCCCTTTCTACTTCCCTCCCTCCCTCCCTCCCTCCCTTCCTTCCTGCCTACCTGCCTTCCTTCCTTATTTCTTCTCTCTCTCTTTCTAATAACTTTTTTTATTAATTTACTTTGAAGTACTAGGGAGTTGAACCCAGGGCCTCACACATGCTAAGCAAATGCTCCACCAGTAAGCTGCACTCGAGACCACTTCTCCTTTTTGGATATTTTTTCATTTTGAGACAAGTTCTCATTGAATTATGCAGGCTACTCTGGCCTTGAATTCACAGTCCTCCTGCCTCAGCCTTCCAAGTCTCTGGGATTACAGCCATGTACCACTGTGCTTAGCTTGAAAGTTTATTTCTACTCTTCAAAGGGGATTAGAGCCTAAGGAAAGTAGCAAAAGGAAAAGACCTTTAGGCTTGCGTCTGTAGTACAAAGCATGCTCAGTGGACAGGCTAGGGCTCACAACTGTCCTCTTGTATGATGGGAAATTCACTTCCGAGAGCAGTTTTTTTTTTGGGGGGAGCTGTAAATCAAACTCATGAATACCTTCTCCCCCTTTTCTCTACCAGGTATCTGTGGAACAAGGAATGTCAATACCTTGGTGATTCTTGCTCACGCATACTTATTCCCATTTCCAGTCATTTTTCCCACCTGACATTTTCCTTTGTTCCTTGTGTTACATAATTTTTCATGATCTTTCATCCTTTGGCTGCTTCTCTGTCTCAGAGAAGTGTTTTGGTTGCAGTGGGGTACAAATGGCGAAAGTGTTAATGTCTCAGTTTAGAACTCTGAATGCATTTATGTTTTCTAGTAGAAACAGTATAGATGAGGGTTAATATTCTAAAATAAAGCAATATGCTGCAGATAGGAGAGTTAAATTGACTTTTATTCCTATGAAATTACATTGAGGTCTGAGTAATAAAGTTTAACTTTTTTTTGCCAGGGGTGGGGGAAAGGGCGTGGTACTTGGGGGTTGAACTCAGGGCCTTCCACATACTTTGCAAGTGTTCTACCACTGGCCTGCACCCCACAGACAATTTTTACTTTACTTTTACTTTATTTTGAGTCAGGGCCTTCCTAAATTACTTAGACTACCTCTGGCCTTGAACTTGGAATCCTCCCACCTCTGCCTCCCAAATTGCTGGGATTACTGTGTCTGGCATTGATTTAAGAGCTTTTTCTTTTCTTTTTTCTTTCTTTCTTTTTTTTCTTTTTCTTTTTTTTTTTTTTTTTTTTTTTTTTTTTTTTTTTTTTTTTTTTTTTTTTTTTTTTTTTTTTTTTTTTTTTTTTTTTTTTTTTTTTTTTTTTTTTTTTTTTTTTTTTTTTTTTTGAGATACTGGGAAATTGAGCCCAGAGCATTTCCACCACTCAGCTGTACCCTCAGCCTCTTATTTATTTATTTATTTATTTTTATTCTGAGAGAGAGTCTTTGAGTTACACAGGCAGCCTCTGACTTCTAATTCATGATCCTCCTGCCTCTACCTCCTGAACTGCTGGGACCACAGGACTGTACCACTGAGCCTGGCTAACTTAAGAACTTGTGAAACAAACTGTGAAGGGTGGTGGAATCAGATCTGCCGCAGAGAACATCATTCTGTAACTCTTGCCATAACCCCTCCTGTGACCCCTATTTCTTAATAGCTAGCATCTTAGAAGCTTTCTGAAAGTACTTTTTCTTAGGATTGGCCTCAGATTGGCTCCTAAAAGTGGGCTGGAAACTGGGAAGAAGGTGCCCATTTGTTCTGACTCAGAAACATTTCAAACATTTTTTTTGCTGTCATATTTGGAAGTATTCCTTGCTGGTTTTGAGACTGAACCTGGGCAGATAGTTAACTGGAGCCTGTAAGAAGAAACCTCTTTATTCTTCAGTGACTGCTTTGTAATCTACATAACAAATAAACCATTTTGCTTCACAGATGTGAAATACGCATCTACAGATGAATAGTTTTGGGAGCTAATGTTGTTAAGACAAAGTTCATCTTTTGACAGTAGGGTTTCTTCAGAAAACCTTTTTACTCTATTGAGATGCAGCTAGTTTGAAGTAGGAGAGTATATTCCAAATAATAGGCTCTTGTAATTAGCTTTTGCTGTAATGAAATGAATGCTGGAATTTTTGAACATCATCAATTGGTGTTAGTCCCAGGCAAACCACATAATAGCTAGAAGCTTGATTGAGAGACACAAAGGTTTCTGTCTTATTCATAGGCATGCTTTAGTTCTCGAAACTAATAAAACCTTAGGCTCTTACATCTTACACTCTGATAACCATCTGCTGACTGTAAGATTAAGAAAGGGTGCTTCAGAACTATGTCATTACTTTGAATTAGAAGAAAATGTCAAGGGACTCTTCCTTTACTGCCATATTCAGGTTAGACCATGTATAGAAATAACACAGGGTGTGCTGGTGAATAATGTACAGCTGCCCTTGAGAGAATAAAGCTCTGGTGTGTGGAATTTGCTGATTTTTGAGATATAAAAACTCCAGTATGGCTGGTGTGTCTACCAATGTGATGTCACCGAACTTCAAGTTGGGAAGAAATGTAAATACTCAGCTGGCTTCAATTAATCTCAACTATCAGATGGTCAGGATTTTATAGCCTATTTTGTTTTGAAACCTATTTTGCTAAGTTACACAGGCTGTCTCTGGCCTCGAACTTGTAGTCATCCTGCTTCTCCCTCCTGAGTTGCTGGTATTAGCTCCTATTTTCCTATACAATCCATTCCTTAGGGATCACTGCCTCATTTAACCTATTGTTGTTAGGTGCCATCGTGTTGGGTCTGACTCATAGTGAACCCATGTACAACAGAACAAAACACTCTCCAATTTTGTGTCAGGCACACGATCTTACTTATGTTTAAGCCCATTGTTGCAGACACTGTCAATCCATCTAGTTGAGAGTTTTCCTTTTTTTCATTTACCTGCCACTCTCCCAAGCATGATGTCCTTCTCTAGGAATTGGTCCCTCCTGACTACATGTCCAAAATATATAAGATGCAGTCTGCCATCCTTGCTTCCAAGGAACACTCTAGTTGTACTTCTTTTAAGACAGATCTGTTGGTTCTTTTGGAAGTCTGTGGTGTATTAAATACTTGTCTCCAGCATCATAATTCAAAAGCATCAGTTCTTTTCCTGTATCCCTTATTCAGCGTCCAGCTTTCACAACCCTATGATGCAACTGAAAATACCATGGCATGAGTCAGATGCACCTTCGCCTTCAATGTAACATCTTTACTTTTCAACACTTTAAAGAGGTCTTTTGCAACAGCTTTTCCCAGTGCAGCACATCTTTTGATTTCTTGACTACTTACTGCTTCCATGGGTCTTGATTGTAAAACCAAGTAAAGCAAAATCTTGGACAACAATCTCAGTCTTTTCTCCATTTATCATGAAGTTGCTTACTGACCCAGTTGTAAGGATTTTTTGATGTTGAGGTGCAATCCATACTGAAGGCTGTGTTCTTTGATCTTCATCAGTAAATATTTCAAATCCTCTTCACTTTCAGCAAGCAGAGTTGTGTCATTTGTATAACACAGGTTGTTAATGAGTGTTCCTCCGATCCTGATGCCATGTTCTTCTTTGTAAAGTCCAGCTTCTCGGATTATTTGCTCAGCATAGAGATTGAAGAGGTATGATGAAAGGATACAGCCCCGACACACACACACCTTTCTCAACTTTAAAGGAGGCAATGTTTCCTTGTTCTGTTTGAATGACTGCCTCCTGGTCTATGTACAGATTGCTCATGAGTACAATTAGATGCTCTGGTATTCCCATTCTTTTCAGTGTTATTCATAATTTGTTGTGATCCACATAGTCAAAAGCTTTTGCGTGGTCAATAAGATATAGACATCTTTCTGGTATTCTCTGCTTTTGACTAATGTCCTTCTGACATTAGCAGTGATGTCCTTGGTTCCATACCCTCTTCTCAATTGATTTTCAGGCAGTTCCCTATCTATATACTGCTACAGTTGCTTTTGAGTGATCTTTAGCAAAATTTTGCTTGCATGTGATATTAATGATATCATTTGATTGTTGTTGTTGTTGTTGTTGTTGTTGTTGTTGTTGTTAGGTGCCGTCGAGTCGGTATCCGACTCATAGCGACCCTCTGTACAACAGGGGAAACACTATTGTCAGTGCTTCTCTGCTGTTCATAGGGTTTTCAATGGCAAATTGATTTTTGGGAGGGGGTTGCCAGGTCCTTCTCCCAAGCCTGCAGATCATTTGATAGTTTCCATATTTTATTGGCCCCCTTTCTTTGGAATAGGCACAAATATGGATCTCTTCCAGTTAGTTGGCCAGGTAGTTGTTTTCCAAATCTCTTGGTGTAAGCAAGTGAAAGCACCTCCAGTGCTGCATCTGTTTGTTGAAACATCTCAATTCCTGGAGCCTTGTTTTTTGCCAATTCTTTCAAGGCAGCCTCCATTTCATCCTTCAGTACCATTGGTTCTTGGTCATATGCAACGGCTCAAAAAAGTTCTTATCCACCATTCTTTCTGGTATAATGACTTTGTGTATTCCTTCTATCTTCTTTTGATGTTTCCTGCGTCATTTAATATTTTCCCTTTAGAATCTTTCAGTCTTGCCACTTGAGGCTAGATTTTTTCTTTAATTGCTTAAACTTGAGAAAGACAGCATATTCTCTTTTGGTTTTCTATCTCCAGCTCTTTGCACATGTCATAATATTTGATTTTGCCTTCTTGAGCTGACTTTTGAAATCTTCTGTTCAGTTCCTTAACTTCATCATGTCTTCCTTTTAATTTAGCTGCTCACTGTTTAAGGGCAAGTTTCAGAGTCTCTTTTGGCATGTAATTTGGTCTTTTCTTTTTTTGCTGTCTTTTAATAACCTTTTGCTTTCCTCATGAACAATCTCTTTGATGTCATGCCACAACTCACTTGGGGAATGTCGATGTTTTTGTGCTTCATTTCCCTTTTGATGATTTCTAATTTTCCTAGGTTCGTACTGCATACATTCCATGTTCCAATTATTAATGGATGTTTACATTTGTTCCTCCTCATTTTGAGTCGTGCCACATCAGCTAATGGAGGTCCCTGGGGCTTTACTCCATTTCCATTATTAAGGTAGACTCTACTTTGAGGAGGCAACTCTTCCCCAGCTGTCTTTTGAATACCTTACAACCTGGAGGGCTCATTTTCTGGCACTGTATCTGACAGTGTTTCCCTGCTATTCATAGGGTTTTCAAAGGCCAATTGTTTTGGAAGTGGGTTGCCGGGTTCTACTCCCTAATCTTTCTTAGTCTGAAAGCTCAGCTTTAATCTCTCCACCATGGGTGACCCTGCTGATATCTGTAATACCGGTAGCATAGCTTTCAGCATCACAGTAACACCCAAGCCTCCAAAGTATGGGAAAATGACAGACATGTGGGGAATTTAACCTATTGGACAACTTTATTTGGCACTTAATTTTTGCATCTAGTATTGAAACCTCAGTCTTCTTACGGAGTTGTTTGGTCTTTCCTAACAAAATTGTAAAGTATGATAAGGCAGGAAATGTACAACTCAGTTGTAAGCAATTAGCTTTGGTAAACAACAACAAAAGAAATAAGCCCCTTTTTGTTTTCCATTGTTTGTTTAGGCACAATCTGAGACTGTTTTTAATTCACTGTGTAACCCATGCTGGCCCAGAATTCCTGATCCTCCTAACTGTGCTTCCCAATTGATTGCAGATTTGTGCCACCAGGCCCAGCAACACATGGCTTTTTTTTTTTTTTTTTTTTTTTTCTTCTTCTTCTTCTTCTTCTTCTTCTTCTTCTTCTTCTTCTTCTTCTTCTTTTTGTGGTACTCAGGGCCTCACACATGCTTTGCAAGTGCTCTACCACTGAGCTGCTTCCAGAGCCCATTTTTTTACCTTCTGTTTGGAGACAGACTCTCACTATGTTACACAGGCTGCCTCTGGCCTTGAACTTGTGATCCTCCTGTCTCAGTGTCCAATGTTGCTGGAGTTGCTGGCATTACAGGTGTGCACCACCATGCCTGGCAGTAAATGGTTTCTGACGACTAACCTTAAGCAAATCTTCCAACCAGGTGAGTCACAAATTCAGTGACACTGCTGGGACACTAGTACTGTGCTGTATCATGGACCTTGAGAACCCGAAGGTTGGTCTGTCACAAGAGTAGAAAAGTGTACTAATACTTCTCAAAACCATTGTTAGTCATCAAGATGCCCATTGCAGGTTTCATTTATATCCTGAAAATTCATCTAAAGGTGGTTAGCATCTTGGACTTTGGATTTTCATTGAGGATTAAGCATTTAAAGTAGGTCTTAAAAGAAAATCCTCTGTTTCTTTGAAGCAGCTTTCTCTTGCTTTCTGAAGTACTGGTGAGAAGTCAGGAGGGTGTATCTCATTGGTTTCCTTCCTGTCCCAGGAAACGGTAATATGATATTCTGAAAGAACTTTTGTGTCTTTTTCAGTAACTTTACTACACATAAATTGTTTTCTTTTCATTTTAAAACTTGTGCTTACTCTGTTAAAAAAAAAAAAGTCTTGAAAGCTAACATTGATAATCTAACAAATCTTTAATTCTAGGTGCCTATTTCAGTTTCTCAGCCTACTTTGAAGGTTCCTCCTTTTTTTTTTTTTAATTTTTGCATTTACTCAGGGTTCCATAGTTCATCTTTATCTCTTGTTAGTTAACACATTTTTCTTGGGCAGTTTCATGTATTGTGCAAATGTGTTTCCAGAATTAAAATTTCATATCTTTCAAGCTCCAGTCTTGGATAGCCAAATGCTTCCTAGACATCTTCACTTAGTTACTCTTCAGAGACCTCAGAGTCGACATGTCTTGAATGGGACATTGCTTTACAAGACTTATGTCCCCTCTTTTTGTTTGCTGAATGTTCTCATCCTCAAATAACTCAAGTTAAAAATGTTGAAATTGAGCCAGGCATCATGGTGCATACCTGTAATCCCAGGACTGGAGGCTGAGACAGGAGGATTGCTTGAGTTTGAGGCTAGTCTGGGCTATAGTGTGTGACCTTGTCTCTAAAAACAAAAGCAAACAAACAAAGCTGAAATCATCCTCAATCCTTGTATCTCTACCTTCTCATTCTATATCTTGTCCAGCCCACCTCATTTTTCTTAAATCTCTTTTTCTTAAAACTTTCCCGCCTCATGCTAACCTTCTCCTTTGTTATCTTTATCTCTTGCCTTCCAAGTATTTAATTCTTGAACTAAGGGAAAGTTCACTTCAGATTAACCCAGCTCATAAATCTGAAAGGTATCTGGGTGCAGTATGGGGCATGCCTGTAATCCTAGTGACTTGAGAGGCTGACACAGGAGAATTGCAAGTTGAAGGCCAGAGGCAGCCTGCACAATTTAATGAGAACCTTTCTCAAAATAAAAAATAAAAAAGGGGCTGGAATGCTACTAAGTGGTAGAGCACTTGCCTACTATGTTTGAGGCCCTGGGTTCAGACGCCCAGTAGTGGGAAAAAGAAAAATCTGAAAGGTAAAACTGGAACGCCACCATATAATTGTCAGTGTGTGGACCAATGTGTTCTCTTCCTGTGGATGTATATAGCCTGTACCCTATACCATAACTGGAAGGCTGTTTGAGAAAGAATCAGAACAGAAGCAGTGAGGCAGTGAGGTGAACCAAGTGTGTAATAGCCTGACATAATCTGACAATGCCACCGTCTTATGGTGGAGAGATCTGCTGTGACCAGCAGACTCATGTCTGTGAGCAAAGTCTTTTTCTCCCCTTTCCAGTGGCTTCAGTGTCCCCTGACAGACTTTCTCTTTTTAATTTTTCTCTGGTGCTTACAGAATTTACCCTCTTCGGTAAGGGGTAACCTATATGAATAATGCTTATCAAATTGCATATATGAAAATTGTCACAACGAAAAGCATGTCAAAATGAATCACATTATGATGTACATTAAAAATTTCTAATTAAAAAAAAAAAAAAAGAATTTACCCTCTTTGTCAGGTATGAATACAGTCAGTGTGACTGTGCTTGCATCTCTGTATGTGGAAGCCAAACTTTGTCTTTCAGTTGGTTTGTTCCCCTCTCCTCCTAGCCATCGTGTGTTGATCTCACGTTGAGCTTTGAGGAGCCATCTTATTTCACATACTGGAAAAAACTTCATTGTAGTTGCCATGTAAGAACAAAATGCCAGTTTCCCTTTGGGTTACCCAGCATCACCACCTCCTGGAAACTCCTTTTGCTTCCGCTCCCTCCTGGGTTAGGACAGGAACAACTTCAGAGTGCCTGCCTGCCACCTCTGGGTAACCTTTTCCTTTTGCCTGATAGTCGATGGCTTCTCTGTTTCCCTACTGAACTTTAAGCTTACTAAAGACAATCACTGTCATTTCCAGATGTCATTGTTGAGCATTATGCCTGGCACCCATTCTCATTATTCATTTAACCAGTTTTTGTAGGGTATCCACTGTAGGGCAGGGCACTTAGCTAAGTGTCCTGCCCTAAATAAAGTAACAAGTCAGATAAGTTTCTTGCACTTTGAAACCTGAATTTTGCTGGAGGTGAAGAAGGATATAAACAGACAAGATAGTACTTAGAAGAACTGGTAGGAAACACACCATGGGCTGACCTAGAAAATAAATGGGGGTCTGTATATATTCTGCTAAAATACAAAATTAGAATGAAAAAGTTGGAGTTGTGTATATACTTTAGGTGATCAGAAGAGTCTCTGAGGAAGTGGTATGTAAGACAAGGTTAAGAAGCATGTTGTCTGGGGAAGGGGAGGCAGGAGGATGGCAAGTTTGACACCAGAGGCAGTCTGCATAATTTAGCAAGACCCTGTCTCAAAAAAGTGAAAAAATGGGCTGGGCATGCAGCTCAGTGGTCCAGCACTTGCAAAGTGTGCAAGCTCGAGGCCCTGGGTTCAACCCCCAGTACTGTTAAAAAAAAAAAAAAAAAGAAGCATGCTATCTGAAAAAACAGGGAAGTCAGGGCTGGTGAAATAGCCAGCAGAAGCCCTGAGGAGGAAGGCAGCTTGTGTTTCGGGAAATGAAAAATGGCCAGTGACACTGGAAAGGCAGAAGGAGAATGTGGCATATTATGTCAGTCATATTATGGGCTTGGGGGAGTAAAATTAGACAATGTTACAATGGTTCCTGTAGGTTAAGATTTGTTTGGAACTAGTACTGTTAGAATGTAGAATTCTGGGTATTCATTTTGCAGGATCTTTTCTGGGATGTTAATCACAAATAATGATTGAAAACCCACAGTTCTGTCTTAGGTGAAATATATCTTAACTTCAGACACTTTAAAGATGTTCCTTTCCCTGCCTGAATTTTGTGGTGTTTTTTTTGTTTTTGGTTTTGGTTTTTTTTTTTTTTTTTTTTTTTTTTTTTTTTTTTTTTTTTTTTTTTTTTTTTTTTTTTTTTTTTTTTTTTTTTTTGAGAGGGTCTTGCTTTGTAGCTCAGGCTGGCCTTGAACTCACTATGTAACTATGTAGCCCTGTCTAGTCTTGAACTCATGATCCTCCTTCCTCAGCCTCCTGAGCGCTGGGATTATAGGTGTATGCTGCCACACCAAGCTTCCCTGCCCGAATTTCTATCCCTAGTGAGCCTAGTAGGGGATCCACCATACTGAGAAATTTCTGTGTCATATCAAGGATTTTCACATAGTCTTATTGACCATCACTAATTTCTACTGGTTGATGTACTATTTTAGCACAACTGATGGTAAGTATTACTAACTTAGTGCTACATATTCATCTGAAAACCAATTCAGGATACGGACAACCGAGTCATTTAAATGTGAATGAATACAGGTTTTGAATTATGTTAATTGGTAGTTTGGTTTTTTGAGACAGTTTCACTTATATCCCAGGCTGACCTTGAACTTGCAATCCTCCTGAGCTTTCTGAGTGCTGTGATTACAGATGTACACCCCCACACTGAGCATTTGATTGGTGTTATAGACTGTTCTTTTCATTCCCTGTCAATGTAAGGCTTCTCTCCTTCCTGGTCCTCATACCCAGTTTGTGCCCTTCACTGCACTGGGTTGCATATGCTTTACTGGGGTTTGTGGGAAATGGAAGACAGAGTTGATATTCACTCTGTAATAGATGTATCACTAAGTAATAGATGTATCACTCACCAACAGTCTAACCTTGGACGGTGCTGCAAACCCGGCACTTTTCTCACTCTTACAGTGGAAAGAATACTTGCACAAAAGGGTGGTGAGGGGATCAAATATATGTAAGACACTAATATCTCCTGGTGGAGGCTTGTTAAATATTTGGCATCGGTTAATCTTCAGATACCCTGTGGGGTCAATGTGATTATCCCTGCTTTTGTCTGTGGTAGAGGAGGTGGGGAGGAAGCAAAGAGAACATATCACTTGCCCTGGGCTGGTGCTTCTCAAACTTTTGCTATGTGTGCTAATTGTTGTTAGGTGATGACGAGTCAGGTCTGATTCATGGCAACTCTGTGTACAACAGACAAAACACTACTTGATGCTGTACCATGCCTGGCACTATTATCAGTGCTTCTCTCCTCCTGGTAGGGCTTTTGATGGCTGATTGTATTTTGGAAATAGGCTGCCAGGTCCTTCTCCCAAGCCTATGGCACCGAGTATTCCTAGGTGGTCTCCCATCTAAGGACTAACCAGGCCCAACCCTGCTTAGATTCTGAGATATTATGGGATCAGATGCCAAGGTGGTATGGGTGCAGTTGTTATTATTAGGTGCTGCCGAGTCAGTGTCTGACTCATAGTGGCCCTGCATACAACAGGTGAAGCACTATTGATTGTGCTTCTCTGTTATTCATAGGATTTTCAATGGTTGATTGTTTTTTGGGAGTGGGCTGCCAGGTCCTTCTCCCAAGCCTACAGCACCTGGTGTTTCAGGGTGGTCTCCCATCCAAGTACTAATCAGGCCCAACCCTGCTGAGCTTCTGAGATCTGACAGGATCGGACGCCACAGTGGCACAGCTTGCAGGCATGGCTGCAGTAGTACATGCAAATTACTGGAGGGATTTTGTTAAAATGCAGATTCTGCTCCAGTTAGTCTACAACTGGGGACCAGTTTCTGCATTTCTAACAACCCCCCTCCCCAATAGGTAGGCCCTATGCTGCCTGCCTGGGAAATGGTGGAGTTGGGCCTCAGACCCAAGTTTGCTATACTTCAGGTCTTTTACCCATCACGTATCTCCGCTATATCTCAAGTAGGGCAGGAGTTTTATTAAGAGATCTCTGAGTTATGTAATACAGTGGTACCTTGGCACCCAACCGTAATCCATTCTGAGAGGCTGGTCAAGTGCTGATCAGTTCAAGTGCCAAGCACTTTTTTCTCCATAAAAAATAATGTAAATAAGCAAGACACTGTGGCACATGCCTATAATATCAGTGACTCGGGAGGCAAAGGCAGGAGGATTGTGAGTGTGATGCCAGAGGCAGCCTGTGTGATTTACCAAGATCCTGACCCCCCCCCAAAAAAAATGGGCTAGGGGTGCCCCCACTGGTAGAACACTTGCAACGTATATGCGAGGCCCTATATGTTCAACCCGTCAGTACCATGAAATAAAAAAGAAATAGTGTAAATGTGTTTATGAGTTCTGGCACCATGCTGAATGGCTAATTCTGACACACATATACCACTCACATACTTAGTAATAAGTTCTTTTTAAATTTGATTGTTCTTCTGTTTTCACTTGTAGCGCTAGAAAGTTTGCCATGGTGACAGTATTGTATACGTATGTATATACTGTATGTATTTTTAAAAAAACCAAAAAACTGAGCTCATGAACACAGCACAGGACAGGTCTTCACTGCTTGAAATAGATGTGCAAAGTGATGCTTTCCTTTTTATTTCACCCAGGAGCATCAGGAGTTAGCATGGCCTCTTCTACAGGTTTTAGCATGGTGGTCAAATGCCAAGCAAGTGGTCAAGCACCAAACCAGAATTCTCCTAAAAATATTGGTTGAGGATAGAGCAGGAGTGCCAACATACCACTGTAATTCCTTAGGCTAATGAGAATCTGAAGTTATATTGTATTCATGTGTTTAGCACTTAAGTAGCACATTTTGTGTACTTGGTTCCCCAAGGGTCGTCGTCGTCATCGTGTTGTCCTCCTCCTCCTCCTCCTCCTCCTCTTCCCACCCCTTGAAATCCTGAGGTTAAACCTAGGTCCTTGTGCATGTTAGGCAAGCACTTTACCCTCTACCATTGAGCTACATGCCCAGCCCTGGATTTCCTTTTTTTTAAATGTTCCAGCTGGCCTCAAATATATGATCCTCCTGCTTTGGCCTCCTGAGTTCTGGGATTACAGGCATGCACCACCATGCCTGGCTTAAGTAATGGGTGACCATTACTTAATGTTGTCCATTGGACAGTTACTTGGTGTTTTACCACCTTACACTTTGTGTCCATGTCGCTCTTGTCTCTCCCCTGTGCCATACTTGCTCCTTCTCCTGCCTTCCCTTTTATTTTTGTTAGAATAATGTAATCATCGACCTCATCTACCAGATTGGAAACCTCAGAATTATTTGAGTCTTCCCTCTTTCTCATGTACAATTAGTCATTAAGTTCTTTCAGTTCTTAGAAATCTTGCATTGTGGCTTCCTTTCCAGCCCTTCTGCTGTCTGTTACCTCTTACCTGTTTGTGCATCGACACCTGATGGCCCCTTTCTTACTCTTTGGTACTCTGCAGTCTGAGTGGAGTTGATCATCTTAGTCAGAACAAGTCTGAGTATACTATCCTCCTCTCCAAAAGCTCAGAGGTCTTTCTAGAAAGACATTATAAGATGGGAAAATGTCCAGACCTCACCTAGGCTGTCTGAGTTCCTATCCCCGCTCCATAGCTCACTGGCTACTTAACCTGTCTTTTTAACAGTGACTTACCTCCCAGGCTGCTGTGAGGGTTATGAGTCACTACAAAAGGCTTAGAATGTGGTTCAGCACATTATGAGTGCTGAACAAGCTAGCTGTTGTTAATATTTGTGACTGAGAAAGAGAAGTAACAACTTACAGAGTTAAGGGGCTGCACTAGCAGGGAAGTTGAGCCAGATGCTGTCTTTGGGACAAGTTATAGGTTAATAATCCTCTCAGCAACTGCCTACATCAACATACTAGGACCTAAGTGTATTCAAGGGAAAAAGTTACATGTGTATTCAACACTTCTGAAGATTGAAGGGGTGTGATTGCAGCTTTGTAGGTTAGAAACTAATAAATGTACCCTGCTGAGTCTGGGAATACTTTTTGGAGTAGTGATGATAATAGTGAACACTGACCCTTTCTTTACTCCCCTTGTACATTGAGGGTACCAAGGCATAGAGAGATTAAGTGACCTGACCAAGACCATATGGCAAGTAAATAATCAAGCTGAGATTCAAACTCATAACGCTTTCTCTGATCATTAGGAGTCAGGCCTTATTTCACTGTGAAGTCTCAGCTCTTAGAGCCTTCTTACTGGGAAGCTGAGGCAGGAGGATTGCAAGTTTGAGGCCAAAGTCAACCTGCACAACTTAGTGACACCCTGTCTCAAAAATAAAAAGGGAGCAGAGGGTGCACCTCAGTGGTAAAGCACTTGCTTAGCATGCACGATGCCATTGGTTCAACCTCCAGTACTGTAAAAACAAAAACAAAATGAAAGCCCTCTTGGCAAGGGAGATATGGAACTGGGTGAACTGAGTGGCAGAGAGGTAGATGGGCAGTAAGACTTGTTTTGTCAGTTTCCAACATGTGACTCTTGAGTCTTGGATTCTGTAGTGTAGATAATGCTGTTGTTCAGTGCTTTGGAAGTACTTAGGAGGCTGAGGCTAGAGGATCACAAGCTCGAGCCCAGCCTGGGCTATTTAACAAGACCCTGTCTCTAAAAAAATAAATGAATGAATAAAAAATAAAATAATGTTAGTGGTGACTTTTCATTAGTGAAATAAATTCTTAATTATCCTTGGGTCAGTTGATTTCAGTTATTGATCCCTAAGTGGCTTCTTCTCCTTTAGAATATTTGTGGGTTACCTTTCTTTGCTGTCCAGCCAATAATATGCCTAGGGAATGCATGTTGCTTTAAGCCAAAGAGTAAAAGTGGTAAACTTGCTCAAGGAAACATTCAAATACAAATACCTTGATGTGTTTAAACATGTGAGACAGTTTTGCCAGAACTGGGGCACAAATTAAGGATAGATACATTTGTTTCTTGTTATCTTAGTTTTTTTTGGGGGGTGGCGGGGGAGAGCTGTTGCAGGGAACAGGCGCAGGGTCTCATTATGTAGCCTAGACTAGCCTACAACTCTGCATTCTCCTGCCTCAGCCTCTAGTGCTAGGCTTGTAGATATGCATCACCACATCCAGCTAGCTTAGTTTTTTAAGGCAGAGATTTATCCCTTGTGAAAAAAACAACTGAAAGGAAAAAGAAAATTTAATTATACAAAACTATATGGCTCAGAAATGAGTAATGTTTGCATGGTCATAATGTTTCAAGGTCATAATTCTGAATATTAATTTGACCAATAATGGTGATGTAACTGTTCCATGAATATAAAAGTGAGGTAAAAATGCTGGCATTCTATAGTGGAAAAAATCATAGGATAGTATTAGAAAGTAGGAAATTGTACATAAGAATATTATTTAGATATTTGTTTAGATACAGCTATATTGAATTATCCTCCATATATTTCAGTTATCTTTTATGGATCTCATTTGTTTAAGCAGTCAAGGGTTAACTCTGGCTTTTAATAAATTGGAGACTAGATATGTATTTCTTAAAATGTTGAATATGTCTATGTATGTGGGGGGGGGAGAGAGAGAGAGAGAGAGAGAGAAGGAATGTGTGTGAGAGAGAGACAGTGATGGAGGCTCACTATGTTGCCCAGGTTGGCTTTGAACTCCTGGACCCAAGCAGTTTTCCTGCCTCAGCCTAACAAGTAGCTGAGACTAGAGGCTTGTGCCACTGTGCCTGGTGAATATCTGTTTTTAAAAGACTTAAATGTGTGTAAAGTTTTTTTTTTTTTTTTTTTTTTTTAAAGGTAGTGTTTTGCTGGGTAGCCCAGGCTAGCCTGGAACTGGCAATCCTTGTGC
>VMDO01005505.1:106812-111259 GCA_007922755.1 Pedetes capensis | reverse complement strand
ATTTGAGGAGGACAGGTATTATCTCTTCTTTAAAAGTTTGGTAGAATTCCGCCGTGAATCCATCAGGACCTGGGCTCTTCTTTGTTGGGAGACTTTTAATTACCTTTTCTATTTCTGTGTAGGTAATGGGCTTGTTTAGGTCTGTTATGACTTCTGGGGATAGTTTTGGTAGGTCATACATGTTAATAAATTTGTCCATGTACTAACCTATTTGTAAGGATCTTTGTTTTGTTGATATTAAGGCATAATCTGTGTTGAAGGCTGTGTCCTTAGATCTTATTAATAAATGTTTCAAATCCCCTTCACTTTCAGCAAGCTGAGTTATGTCATCTGCATAATGCAAGTTGTTGGTGAGTCTTCCTCCTATCAAGATGCCATGTTCTTTTTCATGAAGTCCAGCTTCTCCAATTATTGTCTCAGCATAGAAGAGTTACAGTGAAAGGATATAGCCCTGACACACACTTTTCTTGATTTTAAATCCGACAATGTTTCCATGTTCTGTTTGGATGACTGCCTCCTGGTCCATGTACAGATTCTTCATGAGTACAATTAAGTACTCTGGTATTTCCATGCTTCACAATGTTATCCATAATTTATTGTAATCCGCACAGTCAAATGTCTTTCCATAGTCAATAAAACATAGATATCTTTCTGATATTCTCTGTTTACAGCTAATATCCGTTTGACATCAGCAATAATATCCCTGCTTCCACACCATCTTCAGAATCTGGATTGATTTTCTGGCAGTTCCCTGTCTATATACTCCTGCATTTGCTTTTGAGTGATCTTTAGCAAAATTTTACTTGTGTGCATTATTAATGATATCATTCAATAGTTTCCACATTCAGTCGGATCCCCTTTCTTGGGAATAGCAACAAATATAGATCTCTTCTAGTCACTTGACCAGGTAGCTGTTTTCCAGTCAGTTGACCAGGTAGCTCTTTTCCAACTCTCTTGGCATAAACAAGTGAGCCCCTCTAGTGCTGCATCTGCTTGTTGAAACATCTCTCTTGGTATTCCATCAATTCCTGGAGCCTTGTATTTTGCCAGTTCCCTTAAGGCAGCTTCCACTTCATCCTTCAGTACCATTGGCTCCTGATCATATGCAACCTCTGAAATAGTTGGTCATCCACCAATTCTTTTTGGTATGATGACTCTCTGTATTCCTTCCATCTTCTTTTGATGTTTCTTGTATCATTTAATATTTTCCCTGTAGAAAAAATTACCACACGAGGCTTGAATTTTTTTCTTCAATTCTTTAAGCTTGAGAAAAACAGAATGTGTTCATCACTTTTGGTTTTCAGTCTCCAGCTCTTTGCACATATTATTATAATATTTGATGCTGTCTTCTGGAATTGCCTTTTGAAATCTTCTGTTTAGTTCTTTAACTTTGTCATGTCCTCCTTTTACTTTGGCTGCTCAACATTCAAGGGCAAATTTCAGAGTTTCTTTTCAACACTTCATAGAGTGCTGCTCTGCAGTCTCTGATGCCCTGGGTCCAATCCCCAGCACCACACAAATGGGAGAAGGGCCTGGCAACCCACTCCTGAAACAATTCCGAAACAACCTGCCATCAAAAACCCTGTTGTACATAGGGTCACTGTGAGTAGGACCCACTCGGTAGATCCTAAAAACAAAGGTCCCATAGCCTGGTATAATAGTGTATACATAAATAATTTTATTCCTTTTATCTTCCAAAGTCTCTACATCTATAACTTTCTTTGTATCATTCTTTTACAAACTTTCATAACTTTCCCAGACCATCAACAACATGCTTCCACTCTTATTCTGATCTGTCTATTTATTTCCACCTACAACAAGACTCCATCATTTTCCTTTATTTCTTTTTTTCCAAATAATATGTTCATGCCTATATCCTTTTCATTCTTCTCTTATGTCCTACATGCTAATTCTTTCTTTTCTGTCTCTTTTTCAAGATTCATCTCTCAAACGATGACCTTTGGAGGGTAATTAGGAATAGAAAGGGAAAAGCTTATTTGTTTCCTCTGTGGAAGAGCCAGCTGAGGGAGACTGGCTCCCAGTCTCCCTCATTCCCAGATTGCCTGGTAGAAAATTTTCTCCTGGCATCTCTGTGTGCCCAGACTCATTGCCCTATGTTAAGGCTGTTGGGGAGTCAAGAAGGTGTGGTCCCCATGAGAGCTTGAAAATCAGTGGAGCTCAGCCTGCCTGTGTCCCCAAAGGAGAGAGAGACATCTCTGGGTGTAGGGTGTAGCAGAGAAGCAAATCCAGAGTGGGTGTGGTCCATCCTCTAGTTGCAGAGGCTGTGATTTCATTGAGTTTGGGTCCCACCCCAGAGTGGAAAGGGCTGTGATTCTCAGGAAACAGGAGGCTTGTTAGGACCTGGGGAGGCAGGATCACCTCTGCCCCAGGCAACATTTGCAGCAGGCTGTGTAGGATACAGGCCCATCTACAGATGAAGGGAAAAAGAGAAAACCTTCCCTGAGTGACTGCCCAGGGGAGCAAAATTGCCCCAGGACAAAAGGGGTTGTCTTGGGTATAGAGGAGCCATTGGAGGGAGCAGGGAGCCTGCTCTGGAGTAAAAATAGAGGCCATCAAGGGACTCGCCAGAGGGTTAAATTTTCCTCACCGTGTAGTTTATCCTGACCAAGACGTTACTGAAGATCCAATTTACTTTAATTTTGGGATGTATCCCAAAAGTAGATCATGATGATTGATTTTTCATATCATGGAGAGGACACCATGCCTAGGGAGACAAGCATCCCTGTCCCATCCCAGGTGGACTATGGGAAGTGCTCCTCCAGGCGTCCCCTTCGAAGACATTGATTTCCCATGGACTTTAGGGTATCCCCTTCCGTCTGAGGCCACGTTAGTTGTCAGGTTTTTGTTCACTTTTTGTTTTGTTTTGTTTCCTAAGCAATTCGATGCCCCATTCAGAAGGGGGACTGTGAGAATTTAGTTCAGCCGGGCTGGATAAGCCAACAGTTCACTAGGTTTAATATGTTAGAGACTGGAGAGTAAAGACTGAGAAATAGGAATTTTGGAAGCTAAAGCTCTCCTTCCACCCTCTGTGTAAAGGAAAAAGGTGCCTGCGAAGATCTTGAAGATCTCGGGCTCAGAAGCAGGGGCTGGTGTAGCTTGGGAGGAGGGAGGTGTGAAGGGGAAAATGCAGCACTGAAACCATATAGCAAGGGAAAGCAGGAGAAAAGGAGTGTTCCTGCCTTGGCAGCAGGAGAGGCCCCAGGTGGGCCTGTGCTGCACAGAGGCTATTTATTTATTTACTTTTTATTTATTTATGTATGTAAAATAACTATTTAGATTTTAATGAAATCCCAGGAAGCTATATTTGAGCCATAACCTGAACGTCTAACAGTTATAAATATAAATGCAGACAAAACATGTTAACAGTCCTGGAGATTAAGATAATATAAGCTCGCTGCTGGTCCCGCCTCCTGAGTCACTCAGTTACTCATGGTGGTCGAGGAGGCCTGAGAATGTGTGTTCCTGACTAGTTCCCCGATGCCACTGATGCTGCTGGCCCAGGGCCGCACCCTGGCAGTCACCATGCTCATTTGCTAAGAGTTATCGGGGAGCTGGAGGTGGGGGCACACGCCTATAATCACTGCACATGGGAGGCTGAGGCAGGAGGATCCGTGGAGCTTGGGAGTTCAAGACTAGCCTGGGCAATATAGACCCCCATCTCAAACAAACAAAATCCCAAACTAAAACAAAGAGTTCTCAAGATAGGAGCCAAAGGCATTCCCAGGCAGGCCACGTAAACATGGAGCAGTGCAAGGCCAGAAGCTCTAGAAGTGGAAGAAAAACAGTTTTAGCCCAAGAAAACTAAATTTTTGTGA
The DNA here is from genome assembly GCA_007922755.1 of Pedetes capensis. Lineage (NCBI taxonomy): Eukaryota > Metazoa > Chordata > Mammalia > Rodentia > Pedetidae > Pedetes > Pedetes capensis. Next base: position 107,423 of record VMDO01005505.1, on the reverse strand, counting down.
AAAATTTACATTTGGAATTTGGGTCCTACCCATGTGCAATGCCTGATACCTTCCCCTATCTCCTTTAACCCACAAGTCCAGGTCCAAGGAACCTGTGGCTACTCTCATTACTATGAAAATAGAGTTTTAGTTCAGCCCGCTAATATGAGCAAGTACTGACCAATTCTCATTCCTGAATTGAGTCGAGATGGTGATTAATTTGAAGAAAAAAGAAAAAAAAAGAAGACAAATGGTAACTATTCTTATTTTAGAGTATGCATATATTACTTGACTTCTAAAATATACGTATGCCTAAATATCTCTAGGTTATCAGATTATGAATAATTTTTAATTTTTCTTCCTTCTTCCTTGTATGGTTAGAAATTTTTAAAGGCCAATTCATACTTTTTATGTGGTTTGAATTTTTTAAAAGCCCATTTGTGACTTTTAATAAGAGAGAATACCCCACCATCAACATCTCAGGTTTTGATTTCCATGATTTCAGTTACCTGGGGTTAACTGTGGGCCAAAAATATTAAATGAAAAATCCCAGAAATAAACAATTCATGTTTTAAATTATATGCCTTTCTGAGTAGCAGTGAATTTTCATTTTGCACTGAACCACTAGGTTC
>VMDO01005505.1:64312-101812 GCA_007922755.1 Pedetes capensis | reverse complement strand
ATGTTCAATGCTGCACTTTTCACAATAGCAAGGATATGGAATCAACCAAAGTGCCCTTCAACAGAAGAATGGATAAAAAAACCTATGGTACATATACACAATGGAATACTACTCAGCAATCAAGAAAAATGAAATAAGGTCATTCGCAGTAAAATGGATGGAATTAGAGAAAATTATTTTAAGTGAACGAACACAAGCTCAGAAAGAGAAACGCCACATGTTCTTACTCATATGTGGGAGCTGAATCAAAATTATAAGAAGGAAAAATCCTATTCAAAGATCAGATCAAAATAAAACAAAATCAAAAACAAAAAAATGCTAAGAATGGTGTTAACATAAATGGTCTAGAAAATGCATGCAATTGTTCTGACAAGATAGAAACAAAGTTCACTACAGGAAAAGTTTCTACCTTAAACAGAACTGGAACCCAAGGACATACAGAAAAATATGACCAAGTAAATGATAGAGAAGACTTAGATGGGAGGGGGGAAGCATACAAGAGGGTAAGAGGGCACCTATATGAATAATGTACATCAAAATGCATATATGGAAATGCCACAGTGAAAAGCATGTCAGAATGAATCAAATTAAGGTGTACATTAAAAATTTCAAATTAAAAAATAAAGAAAGAAAGAAAGAAATCTCTTAGCATTAGCTATATGAGAACAACAACAACAAAAAAGAACAAATTCCATTGTTTAGGTTTAAGGGAAAAAAAAGTCACAAGAGAGTTCCCTGGGCTTATCTCAAAGAAACAAAGTTACAGAGGGAAAACAAGGTCAAAATCAAAGGTTACATACATTTTTGATCCCACATATGGCTTATTACTATTTTACCATTTTCATTATTTAAAATGTCTCTATGCAGGCAGTCCTCACAGCAATTTTGGGGGGAGTTGTGTCAAAGTTCTTGATTCTCAACTGGCAAGACTCAAATTCTGGAGAAAAAGCTCTTTCCCTTTCCATGTCCCCCAAATTTCCCTATCTTTCTACCCTGCCTCAGTTCAAGAAGAATTGCTACACCACAGAACATCCATCTTACTCGTCCTCAGAGTTGCCGGAATATGTTGTTGTTGTTAGGTTGTTGGGTCAGACTCACAGCGACCCTATGTGCAACAGAATGAAACACTCTCCCGCACTGAGCCATGCCAGGCACTATATCACTGCTTCTCTGCTATTCATAGGGATTTCAATGGCTGATTGTTTCAGGATTGTTTTGGAAATGGGCTGCCAGGTCCTTCTCCATTGCTAGAATAGAGAGGAAAAAAACCTCAATGATGTTCTCTTTTAAATAGAGTATAGCTAATAAGATATAAGGCTACCTTTTTGCTGATGATGTCTACCTAGAACTGAAGCATTAGGATTCAAAATGAGCTTTGCAAATGAACAAAGAAAACAAAAATCACTCATAATCTTAGCATTATCCTCACTCAACAGCCAGCAACTATTAGAGATTCTCTTACATTGTACTTTCATGTAAAAAGATAATTCATATAGTTACCATTAGAGTATACACATAACTTAAAAACTGATTTTCCATCTACAGTCATAACTATGTTATTGTGTATCTATAGGCTTCAAAATTCTAATTTTAGTGACCTCATGATATTGTATTCATTGAGCATTTGTTCTATAATTTACATAATTAGTTTCTATACCATTAGCCACATGTGCTTTTTAAAAATAATACTGTAAATAATGTGCAACAAACATATTCATATGTATGCATTTTACTTATCCTTGGAGCATGTCAAAATATTCACTAAAAAACAATTCAAGAAAGGGGAAGTCTTTAAAAAAAATTTTTTTAATGGAAAACAGTTCATACAGGAGGATTGCAGGGATCCTTACAAAATGGAAGTGTGTTCCCAAATGGAAAGAGCTGGCTCATATAGAGAAATTTCCTGCTCGGGTTCCCACTCTAATCGTGTGTGTGTGTGTGTGTGTGTGTGTGTGTGTGTGTGTGTACGCTCCATCCTGATTGATAAGTTTTATGTAAATGAGAGATGCAAACATGCCCATTCCTGGTTGGTTGACATTTACATAGGACTGTAGGTTGCACCCCATTGGTCAGGTCCTAGCAGCAAAATGAGGCTTTCCTGGGGCTGCTTATCTTGGCAGCTAAAATAGGAACATGCCTCCAGGAAAGGAACAGACCTAAGCTGTGGCTCTTCTATGAACACACAGCACATGCATGACCCATCATCAGCAAATAGTTCTCTGGTTCTGTCTGAATTTTAGGCTCAGTTAGCCCCTAGGGACCTTTCTTGGAGATTTGCTTTTCTTTAAGTTCACAGGTAAATTCCCCAAACTATCTTTGTCAAGTCAGTGTGCGCCAACCCTGACCATATTTCCAAATGCCCTTCCCAGGAGAATTTGCTGTTTCCAGCATGTGAGTGTCCCAGCTTTGCTGCGTCAGGACAAACATGGAGTGTTATTTCCAAAAGGCTCCCGCAGGCAAATGCTCAGCATACCAGTGGTGCTTTGCGCCTCCCACCCTAAGCAGAGCCTCCCAGCCTGGTCTGCCCTGCCCAGCCACCCTGCTACACTGAGTCCCATCCCTCCACCTATGAACAAGCTCAAGATGCCAACAGCATCCCAACAGGTTGACCCCACTCACTGCTGACCATCCCCTCCTGTCCCCAGGAGCACATCTCTGGACTTCCACACCAACATGGAAGAAATGAGAAAGTTGTCAGAACCAACATGGAGTCACTCGTGTCAACCATACGAGAGAAAAGCAAATAAAGCCAATAGGTTATGAAGGAGGGGTTCCTAAACCTGATTGCCTGGTAGTAACTGTCACAAGACCCTTCAGAACCACAGCCTTGTGCATAGGCCACCATGACTATACACAAAAAATGCTTCTGCAAGGACCTCTCCATTACATGCTTCTCCGGCAACTCCATTACACGTTGAATTGCCACCACGTTGGTTATTAATCTTCATGGCCAATGATTATTGTTTCAGAGCATTGATGTAATCCTCCTCATTTCCGTCTTTAGAAACTGCCACTGCCTCACCATCTTTGAATACACCTGTAGCATACTGTGGCACATGTACTCCCATCATGGTGCTCTGCTGTTCCCAAGTAAACATCATTCCATACAGAAGGATGTGCTGGGCATGTGATATGGCCCACCCCATCTTGAAATTGCCCAGCTCCAGGGTGCCTTCTCCCCCAGCTTGGTGATACCCCAATTTCTGGGTTTCAATTGTACTTTCTTCCTTTCATTCTACACACAACAGTCCATGAACAAGCGCATCTACTTGCGAGATTTAATTAACCCTTATGTTCATGATTCCTCAGTCCGTGTCTCTGATCACATCGACTAATGTTGTTGTTAGATGCCGTCAAGTTGGGTCTGACTCACAGAGACCCAATGTCTCAGAACAAAACACTCCCTGACACTGTGCCATGCCCAGCAATATGTCAGTGCTCCTCTGTATTCATTGGATTTTCCATGGTGGATTGTTTCAGGAGTGGGCTGTCAGGTCCTTCTTCATAGCCTATAGCACCCGGTATTCCCAGGAGGTCTCCCATCCAAGGACTAACCAGGCTGACACCCCTTAGCTCATATACTCCCCATTGGGTGCCACCACTGCAGGCACCTCAGTCAGCAGAGACTAAATAACACCACCATTCCCTGCTCCACCCTACCTATGCATGCTCTCTTAGTGAGGGATACACTCTCCACCTATGTGATCAAGTCCAAATCTCAGTCCACACCCCTTCCTCCTCCACACACCCATGGTTACCACTGGAAGCATGTTCAGCCCAGCCCCTAAAAATCTCAACTAACTCTCCCTCTCTCTCTCTCTCTCTCTCTCTCTCTCTCTCTCTCTCTCTCTCTCTCTCTCTCTCTCTCCCTCTCCCTCTCCCTCTCTCTCTCTCTCTCTCTCTCTCTCTCTCTCTCTCTCTCTCTCTCTCCTTGCATGGACATTCTTTACTGCTTCCAGAGTCAGTTCACAGCTCCTGTCACCTCTTGCCCAAATTACTCCAGTGCTGCACCAAAAGCCTTATCCCTTCAGGCCCCCCACAAAAGGCAACACAATGCAAAGTGAGTGTGGATACTCATCGGGCAGACTGTGGATTTGCTGCCTGGCTGTGGAGTCAGCCATCTGCAGTCTCAGCCTGGTTCTTCACTTTCTCTTGAGCCTCCATTTGCTCATCTGAAAGACGGAGATAATAACGGCATCTACCTCCAAAAAGTAGGTGTAAGGATAGGGCAGTTGAGAGGATTAAAAGAGGCAGCCCACAGCCAGCACCAAGGACAGTGCCTAGCACACTAGGCACACCGGAGATGTTCCCTGTTCTTATTGTCATTTTAAGTTTTTGCATCACCAGTGAGCTTTCTAAAGGAATTTTCCAACCTCTATCCTATTCACAGTCCTTCAGTTTGAACATATTTTAAAAATATATGTTCAATATTAATTGAATGTATTTATGTGATATAGTTTTCAATACATACATACAATGTGTAATGACCAAATCAGGAAATTAGCTCTTGTTTCCTTTAATATTTATCCAATATTCATTCATGCATTCATTTGTTCCTGTCTGTCTGTCTGTCTGTCTGTCTTTCTTCCTTCCTTCCTTTCTTTCTTTCTTTCTTTCTTTCTTTCTTTCTTTTTCTTCTCTCTCTTTCCTTCTTTCTCTTTTTCTTTCTTTCTCTTATTCTTTCTTTTTCTCTTTCTCTATTTCTTTTTCTTTCTTTTCTTTTAGTTTGAAAGCAAAGAATTTTCATTTAAACAGATAGAGAAGAAAAGCCTTCATAGCATGAAGGGGGTACCAAAAATGGGCAACCAAAGTGGGGCAGTTGTCTGGGGGTTTTATAGTGTTTTTTCTCTGGGCTGTCACACCTGGGCTGGCTTCAATAGATTGGTCCTCACTTATGGGATACCTGTGTGTTGGCCCAATAAAATTGAAGGCTCAGTTACTCCTTGTTTCTACCTAAATAATGATCAATTAATTGATTGTTAGACTTGTCATGTATGTTTTCTTCTGAAGAATGGGACTTTTTAGGGGAAATGAACTTTAGCGTAGCTTGGTTGAAACTCTGGTAATGTAACTATTTATTAATACTTTACCTCAGTGATCTCCCATTCCCAGGCTGCATAAAATGTATAATAAACTGTTAACTTTTGTCACCCTACTGTGTTATGTTGTTGTTGTTGTTGTTGTTGTTGTTGTGTGCCATCAAGTCAGTTCCTACTCATACCCTATATACAATAGAATGAAACACTTGCTGAGACCGTGCCATGTCCGGCATGATGTCAGTGCTTCTCTGCTACTCATAGGGTTTTCTTTTTCTTTTCTTTTTTTACTCATAGGGTCTTCAATGATGGATTGTTTCAGGACCAGGCTGCCAGATCCTTCTCCCTAGCCTATAGCACCCAGTATTCCCAGGTAGTCTACCATCCAAGGACTAACCAGGCTGACCTAGCTTATTACTATTTTACCATTTTCATTATTTAAAATGTCTCCCCAGTAAAATGTCTCTATGCAGGCAGTCCTCACAGAAATTTTGGGGGGAGTTGTGTCAAAGTTCTTGAGTCTCAACTGGCAAGACTCAAATTCTGGAGAAAAAGCTCTTTCCCTTTCTGTGTCCCCCAAATTTCCCTATCTTTCTATCCTGGATAGGATGCCAGAGCGGTAGGACTGCAGACACTGTGTTATAGAACACGTCTAGAACTTATTCCTTCTATCTAACTGTACTTGGTGCCTGATAGCTGACCTCCATCTACTTCATCTCCCCCTACACACCCTCCCTAACCTATAGTGACTACTATTCTACTCTCTGTTTTGATGAGATGAGGTTTTTTAGCTTCCACATGAAAGAACAGCAGTATTTGTCTTTCTGTGCCTGTCTTATTTCAGTTAGCATATTGTCCTCCAGTTCCTTCCATGTTGCCACATGATAGGATTTCATTCCTTTCACAGCTAAGTAATATTCCCTATATATATGGATTTTTCTTATCCAGTCACCTGCTGTTTGATATGTTGGTTGATTCTATAACTTGACTATTATGAATACTGATGCAATGAACATGGAAATGCAGGTATCCATTGACATACTGATTTCATTTCCTTTGAATATATACCCAGTAACAAGACTGCTGGCTCATAAGGTATTTCTATTTTTAGCTTTTTGCAGAAACTCCACATTTTTTCCCATCATGGCTGAATTCACATTCCTACCAGCAGTATATAAGAGCTGTTCCCTTTACTCCATTCTCTAGACCATTTTTTTTTTGTCTTTTTGATTACAGCTACTCTAACTAGAGTGAGGCAAAATCTCATTATGATTTTGATTTGCCTTTCCCTGATGATTAATAATGTTGAGCATTTTTTCATATACTTGCTGGCCCTTTGTATATCTTCTTTTGAGAATTGCCTATCAGATTATTTGCCCATTTAAAAAATCAGATTATTTGTTTTTTGCTGTTGAGTTTTTTGAGTTTCTTCCAAATACTGTATATCAATCCCATGCTTGATGAATGGCTTGCAAATATTTTCTCCCATTCTATGGGTTGTTTCTCTGTTCAGTTGGTTATTTCCTTTGATGTGCAGAAGCTTCTTCTTTTCATATAATTTTATTTTCAATTTTTGCTTTTTTTTGCTTTTGCTTGTACTTTTGGAGTCTTATTTAAAAACTACTTATATTGATGTCTTGAAGTATTTCTCTTATATTTTCTTCCAGTAGTTTCACAATCTGTGATCTTACATTTATATCTTTGATTCATTTTGAGTCGATTTGTGTATATGGTAAGAAATGAGCATCTAATTCATTCTTCTCCACAGAGATGTCCGGTTTCCCTAGCACCACTTATTTAGGGGACTAAACAGGCTTTTTTTTTTTTTTTTTTTTTTTTTTTTTTTTTTTTTTTTTTTTTTTTTTTTTTTTTTTTTTTTTTTTTTTTTTTTTTTTTTTTTTTTTTTTTTTTTTTTTTTTTTTTTTTTTTTTTTTTTTTTTTTGCGGTACTGGGGGTTGAACCCAGGGCCTCGAGCTTGCATGCTATGCAAGTGCTGGACCTCTGAGCTGCACCCCCAGCCCCCCCCCTTTTTTTTCTTTACTTTTTGAGACAGGGTCTCGCTATGTTACGCGGACTTCGTCTTGCCTCGAATTTGGGATCCTCCTGGTTCCGCCTCCCAAGCTGCTGAGATTACAGGCAAGCGCTGCCACGCCCAGCTAAAACAGATATTTTTAACATCCATGTTCAGGGCAACATTATTCACAGTAACCAAACATGAACACCCCCCAACAGTCTGGAAGGGATGAATGGATGAACAAGATGTGGTATGCCCATACAATGGAGCATTATTTAGCCTTTAAAAGGAAGGAAATTCTGACACAAGCCACAGCATGGATGAACCTTGAGGATATTATGCTGAGATGAGCCAAATACAAAGGATAAATAGTGTATGATTCCACTTCCATGAGGAATCAAAAGTCACCAATTCATAGAAACAAAAGCAGAATGATGATTGCCAGAGGCTGGAGGGGTAAACAGAAGTTACTTATTCCATGGGTGTAAGGATTTAGCTGGGAAGAGGAGAAAGTTCTGGAGATGGATGGAGGCTGTAGAACAATGTAAATGTGCTTAATGCTGCTGAATTATGCACTTAAAATGGTTTAAAGCTACATTTTGTTACTTTTTCTCAACAAAAAATAAGAAAAAAATAATCCAGCCAGGTGTGGTTGTGCCTGCCTGTAATCCAGTACTTGGGAGGCTGAGGCAGGAGTACTGCACATTGGAGGTCAGCCTGGGCTACTTAATGAAACCCTGTATCAAAAAACAAAAGCTAATAATAATAATAATAATAATAATAATAATAATATGCCTTTCTCCTTCCATGTTCCCAGGTTGCCTACAGACAGAGTTGAAAGGCCATGCATGTGCTCAAGTCCTTGAGTATCTGTCTCAGCTGTTTTCCATGCATCATCTTCTGCCCCTCCCTGTCCCAGGGCCATGGGCTCAGCTATGCACAGCTTCCTCTTCTCTCTGCCCTGGCCCTCTGGCTGACTTCACACCTCCTCCAGGAAGCCTGCCTGCCTGCAGCCCCAGGCAGAGGAAGGGCAAGGGTCCCCATAGTACCTTGCATACACACATTCACTGCATGTTTTCACAGCAGGGAGAAGCGCTGCCTCCTGTCTACCTTACATAACTGTGAGCCTCCTCTCTGCCCCAGCCCAGTCCCTGACAGAGGGAAAACATCAGTGTGCATTTGGCAAATGGGGAAATGGAGAAATTAATCTTAGGACTGCAGCTGAAGCCGAGGGCAGTCACATCCCTTGGTTTCATCATGCCCCTTGGCTGTGCAGGGTTCAGGTTTTTACTTCTCTAAACACAAATCATTATAATTCTCCTCTGGTGCATGCACTTAAACTTATTTCTGATCCTAACAAATGCTTACTGAGTTTTGCTGTGACTAGGCTTCTGACAGAGGGCGTGTCTTCAGGACCATCTTCGGCTTCCTCTTCAGGAGATTGGTTTAGAAGGAGCTGTCTCCAGGGCAAATTGGGCAGAGTCCACAGGCGTGACATAATCAGATTGCTGTCCCCTAACATATTGTCTCTCTGGCACTAGTGTATATTGAAAACAATTATGGCCATTACCCTAAAGTCAGCTGTAAGCAGAGAAATTGAAGAGCTACTCACCAGAGAATGCCAAATGTCATTTCTTATTCGAGCATTTGCCCTGTGGGCACCCAGGCTTTCAAATAACCTCAACACAGCTAACTCCATACTAATAGGAAGGACCAGGGGCTAAGGACAAATGCTGGGCACTCTACTTCATCTACCCCTGTTCAATGGAGAGTGGGGGCTAATATTCTATTCCCCAGCTGGAACTACCTGCAGAGGTAGGAAGCAAAACCAGACATTGCAAAGCCAAATTAGATGGATTTCAGGTAAAAGCTATTTCAGATTAGAGATCTACTGAGATGCACGTATCAAAATCACTAGAATCTTTTACCGAGTCTCTGAAGCCAACACAGAGGATGAACCCTTTGGCAAGGACATTTTGTTTTATAGAATGGACCTATTGTGACCGTAAATTCCCCTTTTATAAAAGAACTATCTTCTCTTTGGGCTTTATTTAGCTTTTGGAGGTATCTTTTCACCCTCCCTATAATTCTTACTTTGTACAGAGGCTGGAGGGAGGTCTAAGTAAATGCTGGCTTTTATCCTTCCCTAGTTATTGAATGGGCTGGGAATTTGGCTCAATTGGTAGAGTGCTGCGCTGCAGTCTCTGAGGTCCTGAATTCAATTCTCAGCACCGCAAAAATGGGAGAAGGGCCTGCCAATCCACTCCCAAGGCAATCCCGAAAAAACAGTCAGCCATTGAAAACCCTATGAGGGTCGCTATGAGTCGGAGACCGACTCGACGGCACCTAACAACAACAACAACAACAACAACAACAAGTTCTTGAATGGGAGACTGCCTGGGAACACCAGGTGCTGCAGGCTAGGGAGAAGGACCTGGTGATCCACTCCCAAAACAATCAGCCATCAAAAACCCTATGAATAGCAGAGAAGCACTGACATAGTGCCAGGTGGGAGGGAGAGTGTTTCGTTCTGTTGTACATGGGGTCTCTATGAGTCCAACTCAAACAACAGCGCCTAACAACAACATCAAGCTCCGAGCAATCAACACAGATCATCACAGGGTGAAGATGGCTGTCCACTGTGAACAGACTGCAGTTGGCCACCTCTAAGGCAGTCAGGGGGCTGGGATTTAGCTCAGTTGGTACCCAGTGGCTCAATCCCAGAGAAATACTCCAAGACACAAACAAACAGATCAGGAGCAGAAAAGTTTGTTTAGATTGGCCAGCCAGCTACTTTCAGTCCCGGGAGTGGACTTTCAGGAAGCAACAGCCAACTCACATTGGTTAGGGGCTCTATAGGGTAGGGGGCAGAGAAGCAGAATTACAGAAGCAGAAACTTTTTTTACGGTAAAGGGGTGGGGGATACAAAGTAAGTTTCCATTTTCCAGAGCTCCGTCCTTTACAGGAATTCCCGAATTTAACCTTTTACAAGGTTATCTTGTGATACCACCTTTTTCTTAATCCAGCCCTTCAGCAGGCACAACCATCTTGTGACACAGCTGCCCTTATCAGCTTTTGTTGAGGGCTGATTTTCAAGGAACCAGTGATTTTAAAGTGATGTTAGGCCTGCTCTCACAGGTAGAGTACCCCTCTGCAGTCTCTGAGATCTGGAGTTCAATTCCCAGCACCGCAAAGACGGGAGAAGGTCGTGGCAATTCACTCCCGAGGCAATCCAGAAACAATCAGCCATTGAAAACCTTAGGAAGGTCGCTATGAGTTAGATACCACTCGATGGCACCTAACAACACAACAACAAGGCCGTGAGGGGACCCTGTAGAGGCCCCAAGTGTCAGGCTTTTCCATATCCGGGCGAGGCCAAATATCAGCCTCAAAACCAGAGCCAGACTGCCAGTCTGGCTAATGGGCTTTCACTTGGACCAATCAAGACATCGCATCTCTGAATAGGAGGAGTTGCAGTTGAACTCTCTTTATTTATGGACCAGGAGACAAGTCACTAGCTTGACTGAGAACTCACAGCAAGTTGGTGGTGCTGGTAAAAGGAAAAACAAGTTTTTTGCCTACTAACTTGGAGCTCCTGGCATTGCATGGCAGTGACCGTGACATTTATGAAAAAATATGACCAGAGCCAAGAATGCAAGCAGACACTAATATGTGGAGGTGGCTCTGTAAGCCCTGTGGGACAAGCGTGTTGCTTTGTTAATCGAGTCACTCAAATACCATTCATCCGCCTTCATACGCTCTTTCATTCACCTGCAAGGCAACGCAGCATGGGACTAGGTCTGAAATGCTTGGTCTGCGACCTAATTCTGTCACCTGTCTGATCTGGGACAGGTTATTTGTTTCCCTGTGCCTCTCTTTCCTTATCTGTAAAAAGGGCTGAACAGTGCTACTTATTACATAGGGTTGATCTAAGGCATAAATTAATTGTCATTGTTGTTAGGGTTTTCAATGGTGGATTGTTTTTTGGGAGTGGGTTGCCAGGTCCTTCTCCCAAGCCTCCAGCACCTTGTGTTCCCAGGCGGTCTCCCATCCAAGCACTAACCAGGTTCAACTCTGCTTAGCTTCTGAGATCTGATGGGATTGGATGCCACAGTGGTACGGCTGCAGGCTAAAATGGTGTAGTCCAGGCTGTCCTCAAACTTGTGATCCTCCTGCCTCATCCTCTTCAGCAAGTTCATCATCACCGTGCACCACCATGGCTGGCATAAATTAACTAGCACGTACAAAATGCTCAGAGCAGCACCTGGTACATAAAAAGTTCCATAAAAGTCTATAATGTGGTATTACACTGCAGGAGAAATACTTCTGATTCTGGGAGGAGAAAGGCATAGGCTGGTGTGTTTGAGGTTCTTCTCCCATCATCTCCTCGTGCCCAAGCATCGGTGATGATGAAAGTGTCCACATGTCTCAGGAGGAGGTCCAGGCTTCACAGAATGCAGGGTATTAGAAGTCACTGGAAGTTTTAGCTTCCTCAGTGCTCCTGTGGGCTGGGGCTTGGCTCAGCTGGTAGAGTGCTGCTCTGAGCTCTCTGAGGCCCAGGGTTCTATCCCCAGCACCACAAAAATGGGAGAAGGATGTGGCAATCCACTCCTGAAACAATCTTAAAACAATCAGCCATTGAAAACCCTATGAATGGCAGAGAAGCACTGACATAATGCCAGACAGGGCACAGTGCCAGGGAGTGTTTCGTTCTGTTGTACAGAGGGTTGCTATGAGTCAGACCTGACTCAACAGCATGTAATAACAACAGTGCTCATGTGTCCTGGTGCTTAGAAGTAATCAAAATAAATAAATGTAACATTCCAAACAATATTTTGATAGAATGTGCATAAGGTAGCAAAGCTTATTTAAAAACATTCACATATATGGGAATGTAAATTTTGTGGGCTTTTCTAATGAGCAAGAAATGAAGCCAAGAGGTAATTTCTGGCAATTCATCCAAATGACAAGAGGTCATAGGATGTCATCAGGGAGGAAGAGTGCTACTCTTGGCCTCTGCATTTAAACCATAGAGATTTCTCTCGACTTCTCTCTCTCAAAAGGCATTTCAGGTGTTAGGAAATCTTGGAATATTAATGAGTTAAATGGAAAACTTCCCTTCTTATGATACAAGAACTTTTCCTGATTATCTGCTGATTTGCATTATCTACAAAGCAGGAAAGAATTTCATAAGTGGCATTTTTAGCTACTGGGTTTATTTCATTAAGTATGGGGAGACAATTTTTATGAGTACTGATAAATATGACTAATCTTTCTTTTTTATCTAACTTAAAATACCTTTGACTCCAATTGGAGAACAAGTGAAGCTTCTGTGAGTAATGGTGTACAAGCTTTTGTGTGTGAAATAAAATGTCTTCCTTTCTCTGGGATAAATACTCAAGTATGTAATAGGTGGGTTGGGTTGAAGTTGCATGTTGAATTTTGTAGGAAACTGGTTAAATTGTTTCCCAGAGTAACTGCATCGTTTTACATCTCTGCCAACGTAGTTTAGAGATGCAGTTTCTTTCTATGCTTGCTACCATTTGTTGTTGTCACTTTTTTTTCACTTTTTCCATTCTCACAGATGCATAGCCGGGCCCCATTGTGGCCATAGTTCACATTTTTCTAGTGGCGAGTAATACTCAGCACCTTTTCATATGCTTGTTACCGTGCATGTAACCTCAGTCAAGATAAATCATGTCTCTGTCCTTGCCTTTTGCCCGCTTTCTGGATGGATTTTTAAAAACCTGTTTAGTGTTAAGAGCTCTTTATATTTTCTAGTTGTTTATCAGGCATGTGGTTTGGAACTATTGCCCTCACTCTGTACATTGTGTTTGCTTCCTCTCACCAGGGTCTTTCACAGAACAGAAATCTTTTATTTTGATGAGGTCAGTTTTTCCTTTTACAGATTGCACTTTTGGTTCTTAGACTTGATACTCATTCCTAGTCTTGGGTCTGGAAGATCTCCTGGCTTTTTCTAAAAGGTTTATAGCATGCCATGTGGCAGTCTTTTAAGCCTGTGATCCATTTTGAATTCATTTTAGTTGTATAAGGTGTGATGTTTTGTCCTTATTTTTGCCTGTGAGAGCCAGTAAGGAACAGCATGCCAAGAATCCAATCCTGATTTCTAAATACTCCTATTTATTAAAAAAGGAGCCAGGGGTCCTGGCAGAAGTGGCCATTTTGTCCAGGTCAGAGAAGGTACAAGGTAAACCCGGCTCATCTTAAGCAAGCACCTTCCAAGTCAACCTTGTACTTCTCATGTGACCCAGAAACCCCATGCCTGGATTTTCATTCTAAAGAAATGAAAACCATGTCCACATGAAGACACATTTGTATGAAAATTTCATAGCAGCTTTATTCTCACTAAGCCGGGACAGGAAACAACTGAAATGACTGTCCATCGGTGAGTGGATAAACAAATTTGGTATGTCCTCCAGGAAGTACTACTCAGAAACAATAAGGAATCCATCACTACATGCCCAGGGATGTGGACAGACCTCAAAAACATATGCTTTGTTGTTGTTGTTAGGTGCCATCGAGTCGGTATCCGACTCATAGCGACCCTCATAGGGTTTTCAATGGCTGACTGTTTCAGGATTGCCTTGGGAGTGGGTTGCCAGGTCCTTCTCCCATTTTTGCGGCGCTGGGAATTGAACTCGGGACCTCAGAGACTGCAGCGCAGCGCTCTACCAACTGAGCTAAGTCCCAGCCCCTATGCAGTGAGAAGTAAAATACCAAACACAGAAGAGCACATGCTCTATGATTTCGTGGATAGGGCACTAGGGAATGACAAAACCAATCAATGGTGATGAAAGCAGATCATGACACCAGGGCCAAAAAGGGCAGGAAGGAAGTTGGGATGATGGTGGAACCCCTGTGTCTTGACAGTGGCTGTGGTCTCATCGGTGTGTACCTTTGTCAAAACTTACTGAACTCCACAGTTTGAAGATGCACATTTTATTTTCTGTAAATAGTATGGCAATGAAGTTGACTTTTAAAAAAAGAAGACTAAAGAAGCAAATCAAAGGGACACAGAAGCCACTTTGAAGAGTGCCGCAGTTTGGATTCAGATCTTAAACATTTCCTAAAGGTCCATGTATAAAGCCTTGGTCACCAGCCTGTGGGAGGGAGTGGAGCCTTTAAGAGGAGAGCCCCGGGGAGGGCTTTCGGTCACCGGGAGTGTGCCCTCAGAGGGGTGCTGGCACCCTGGGCTCTTCCTCATTTTCACTTCCCAGCTATAAAGTGAGCAGCTTCACCCTACCATACATTCCAGGTATATGATGGGCTGCCTCACTATAGCCCCAAAACAATGGGACCACGTGATCATGGACTGAAACTTCTGAAACCATGAGCCAGAATAAACCTTTTCTCTTTATAAGTTGATCATCTCAGGGCTTCTTACAGTATTAGAAAGCTGACTAGCACTAGTTAAACTGGGACAACTTGAACATCAAAAAAGAATAATGCCTATAAAATACTGAATAAATAAATTCTAGTGGACCATCATGAGAGAGAGACAGAAACAGAGAGAAAATTAATCTTTATTTAGGTCCATATCTACAAAGCAAGCACGTAAAGAGAAGCAAGAAGGTGATTATCAGAAAACTTAGGGGTGTGGGTGAAAGAGCAAGCACAGGGAGGATTTGGGGGTGTGGGCAGTACCTTATTTCTTCATCTAGGTAGTGATTCTATCTGTAGTTCACTTTAGAGTTATACATGAAGCTACACATGTCTGTATGTAGGTATGTTACTTTTCACAATAAAACAAGCAGCCTCTGTGTTCAGAGAAGGAGCAAAATCCCAAGCATCCCATTTGAAAATACTATTTCAATCCACTGGCCCCGTTTCTTCAATCCAAGAACCTATTGCATTTGATAAGGGAAGAGATATATGCAATTTAAAAGCCAGATCTAATTCTTGCATAAATGTTATCAAGAAAGCCATTTCTACAAATGGATTTTTAGGGCTTCTTAGAGAACCCATAATGAGAAATATCAAGTTGTCAGAAGAGAATAGGCTTTATAATACAGCCTCTCTCCTCCTTATTGCAAGCTTTGAAAATCCCTGAAGCAATAAAATGTCTACTCTTTTCTAAAAATGGAAAGAATGAACAAAATGGAGGATGTCTTTCATTTGAATGAACACCCAGCTAACTTGGGGTCTTAAGTGAGTTGGCTTTCTTTTGCTCCACCTGAAAATATTAAGTTATCAAGAGAAATTTGCTTTTCATACAGAAAGAATTTGATGAGGACAAGGAGGAGACCTGACTGGAGTCTAACACATGCCAAGGTTGGTGTCAAGGGCTCCAGCAGCACCAGCCTTGGGCTAAGTGATGAGCACTACGTTTTCACTTTGCTTCCTTTCTTCCCTTCTAGTGTCTGCACCTAATCATTACCTTGACAATAAAAGGCAGGCTGATAAAAATGGAAAATAACAAGCAGATACCACCTCTCCTAGCTCAATCTTGGGTGAAAACCTTTTCATCTTCAGAGGGATTTCTCATCTTCTTCATTTTAACACATTTTTCCACCTTGCCTAGAAAATTATTTTGGTCTCAGACTATTCTTATTTATTCATTCTTGTGGATGAAAGCAGAAGCCTGGATAACACAAAATGATACAAATCCAGAAAGCTTTTGTATTTGACTTTCAGATGTGGGCTTGGACTTACATTTGATTGTGCATATGTTTAATATTCTGGGAATTCAATCCAGACAAAACAACAGGGTTGCAGGACAGGCATCTACCTGGAAAAAGCCTGAGAGGCTTCTGAGTGCCACTCCTCAGCCAATATCTAGCCCCAGTCTAGAACAGATGCAGAGGACGGACTAAAAAGCTCCCTCCAAGCCTCCCCACTCTGACTTCATGCTCTCTTCCCTGAATCAAGGGAAGAGAGTGCTTCTAGGGCATCCTGGGTGCAGTGTGCACCCTGTTTCCACTCATCATCCTAGATGCAAGTATATTTGCCACTAGGGTCTGAGAAGGGAGCTCCACCTTCAGGAAGATGGCTGCCCTTCCTAGTCTCTCCTTTCTGGCCAGTCCTGAGAACTGATTGTTGACAAAGGTCTCACCAGCTCTCCAGGGGAGCAGATTATACAGCAGGAGGTGAGGATCCAGGGGAGGCACCCCAGAGTCTATCCACCACCGTTATGCTATTGGTAACGCATCCATCTGCCCTTACGGGTGGAACTGGACAAAATCAACATAGGAACTAACAGGAAGGTGGTCGAGCCATGTGAAGCCACCTGCTCAAGGTCAGCAGCTCCGGGGCTTCCCTCCTGAGTCCTAACCATGTTGCCCTCCTCCCTGTGACTGGGCAACTTAGCAGAGGAACAAACCAGCACCCACATGGCAGACACTAAAGTTTCCCAGCTCCTTTCTCCTGAGCCGTATCATGGAAACTGCAAAGCCACTACTGAATTCCTCAGCTGACTTTATAGCAAGAGTTTGTGTTGCAGGGTTATTCATTATTTTTTTCAGTACTAGGGGGTTGAAGCCAAGGCTTCGCATGTGCTAGGCAAGTGCTTCACCACTGAGCAGCACCTCAGCCCATTTTTTAATTTTTATTTTGAGTCAGGGTCTCACTAAGTTTGCAGGCTGCCTCTGGCCTCAACCTTGTGATCCTCCTGCCTCCATCTCCTGAGTCCCTGGGATTCCAGGTGGGAGCCACTAAGTGCATCCAATCATGTCGGGGATTTTAACTACAAGAAGCAAACTGAAGGATATTGGCAGGAAAGGGGCCTGATCAGATCTTCATAGCAGAGGGGTCAAATTTTATGCACTGTTAATTGATGTATGATGGGAAAGGGAAGGAAGGAAGGAGAGGGATGAAGGAAGGAAGGAAGGAAGGAAAGATGGAAAGAATGGAAGGAGGACGGGAGGAAGGAAAGGGAAGGGGAGAAAGGAGAAGGAGAGAGAAAGAGAGAAGGAGAGATACGGAGGAAAAGGAAGGAAGGAATGGAGGGAGGAAAAGGAGAAAGCAAGAGAAAGGAATGGAGGAAGGAAAGGAAGGAGGGAGTGGGAAGGAAAGGAAAGGAGAGAGACAAAACTCTTCCTTATCCTATATTTCTTCCAAAGCTGTCTAGAAATTTCAGGCAGAGGTCCACGTGGGTAAGGATGGGTCAACCCCAAGCCTACCTATCATCCTATGGTGCTGGAATCTGAATCCTGCCCAGCCCTTTCTCCTGCAGTTCCTCCTCCCAACTCTAGAGGGCTCCCCTTGGTCCTCTCCGTGGGAAATTTGTTGCTGCTGTTCTGGGACCTCAGCACACTGAGCTCAGGACTGTGCAGTTGGCTGTGGCTGGGTGTGCTTTTGAATCATAGGAAGAAATTAAAAGCCAAACATTTTCTTTCTGGCTCCAGCCAAGTTTAAAAAGAATGCATTTCTGCTATAGACCTAAAATATCTCATTCACCATGCAAACCTGAGCAGTCAGTCCTTTTTCTAGGGATTTGCAGCCTCCCTCTCAAGCTCTGACTGCCCCTGATTCAAAGCAGGGGAGCCTACATCATCTCCAGGGAAGGAAAACACAGCAGTTTAATATCAGGAAAGCATTCTGCCTCCAGAATTCTTCAGAAAGATCACTCAGGCTGCCAAAAGGAAATGAATTAAACATGGACCAGGCAGGAGATGGTGAGCCATTTAGGATGCTGTTGCAAACACACAGGCAAAAGATGACAGCGATGTCACTAAGGTTGTGGCAATGGAATGGGAAAGGGAAAAATTAAAGAAATGTTCAGATATTACTACTCATTTAATGCATTCAGGCTTCATCCTTGGTTATTTGCTCTAAAGGAGACACCATGTATATCCAATGAAGGAACAGATGGAGGGCCAGGGATGGGCTGGAGGAACAGGGAGGAAATACGACTAGATCAGGCTAAGCCTGTTGATGTTAGGAATGGATATTTTCTGTGTCACTCAGGGTCCCAGGTAGGATTTTCTAGAAGCAGATGCTGAGACAGAGCTTAGGGTGAAAGACATCCATTCACTAGAGAATTCCATGGGCTCAGTTGTGTCTGCCCAATAGTCACATGTTGGGCAGTCCTATCCTTTAGTGCCTTAGAATGTGTTTGTATTTAGAAATAGGGTTGTTAAAAAGGTAATTCAGTTGAAATGAGGTCATTAGGATGGGCTCTGATCCCATAGGCCCAGTGTTCGTCTTCAAAGAAGAAATGAAGCCACAGACACACACACCAAAGGAAGACGATAGGAGGACCCAAAGAGAAGATGGAAGTCTACAAGCCAAAGAGAAAGCCCTCAGAAAAGCCATTCCTGCTGGCTACTCCATCTAGGACTTCTAGTCTCTAGAATTGTAAATAATAAATAAAGTTTATATATATAAAGCCTGCAGCCATAGCCCTGTGGCCTCCAATCCCGTCAGATCTTGGAAGCTAAGCCGGGTGGGCCTGGTTAGTACCTGGATGGGAGACTGCCTGGGAACACCAGATACTGTAGGCTTGGGAGAAGGACCTGGGAACCCCCTCCCAAAAATCAATCTGCCATTGAAAACCCTATGCACAGCAGAGAAGCACTGATGATAGTGTTTCCCCTGTGGTACAGAGGGTCGCTATGAGTCAGATGCCGACTCGACGGCACCTAACAACAACAACATGTATAAAAGAAATGTATTTTGCATCATCGTGGAGGATGGGAAGTTGAATATCAAGGTACTAACATCTAGTGAGAGCTTTTATTGTATCATAACGTAGTAAAGAGTGTCACCTGGTAAGACAGAGAAACTCTGTCTGGGGGCCTCATCCTCATGACCTCATCTAACCTTAATTACCTCCCAAATATGACCTCCACATACCATCAACATGTGAATCTGAAGATTAAGCTTCCAATACATGAACTTCTGGGGACATATTGAAGCCACAGCAGACAGTATGGCTTTGCAAAGAACCTCAATGTCTGATGATATGATTTCTCCATTGGAGCTTCTCACAAATGCCATACACTGTCCTTTCCTACTATTGGTATTTTCAACACCATTAGGTCCAAGTGGCATGAATGCTGTCCCGAAGCCTAGACCCACAATCCAGCCCTCTCTCAATCTGGGTCCCACTCAAAGATGGGAGACATTGATGTCACCCAGCACACAGACAGGAGCAGTAAGGAACAGGCCATGACAAAGGCTGCCTCTAGGTATTGAAGAGGCCTCTCAGGCATCATCCTTCCTTCTTCATGGTAAGATGGTTAAGAAGGAATCACTTGTTTTTTATTGTGAAGGGGATGTCCCTATCCACAGAAACCCTCAACATTTTACTGACATGGGCAACCTTTGAATTTTTTTTTTTTTTTGACAGAGTCTTCCTATGTAGCCCAGGCTTCCCTTGAACTCATGATCCTCCTGCCTCAGTCTCCTGACTGCTGGGATTACAGGTGTGCACCACTACACCTGTGTAGAGAGAAGGCTTTTTTATTTCCAAGGCTGATGACTGACCTTGAACTCAAGGCCTTGAGCATGCTAGGCCAGTGCTCTACCACTGAGCTATACACCCAGCCCCCTTGAATCTTTGTGGAGTTGGTCTCCCACATTCTGCCCACATTCTGTCTTGGTGTCCCTTACCAAGACCTCTGGGGTCCTAGCTGCCTCTTGCTTACGCAGCCTAATCAACACAATGTCATCTATGTAAAGGATCAGTCAGAAGGTCCAGACAGCTCAGATGTCTTCAGACAACATCACAACAAAGGGTGAGTGAGTTAACATAACCTTGGGGAAACTGTACATGTACAGTCTTATCTATTCCATGTTGAAGCAAACCATTTCTGATCCTCTTTTCCTAACTGTGAGAGAAAAGAATGCTTTGGCCTCTAGGACACTCTGCTATCTTAGACTGTTTTGTGCTACTACCAGAAGATGCCAAAGACTGGGCAATTTATAAACAATAGAAGTTTATTTGACTCATAGTTCTGGAGGCTAGGAAGTCCAAGATCAAGGGACCACCGAATCTGGGCAGGCCTTCATGCCACATTAGCCCATGGCGGAAGGCATCACATGGTGAGAAAGAATGAGGGGGACTGAACTCTCTTGTAACAATCCCAGTTTTGTGATAATGAACCCGCCCCCTGATAAGGGCATTAATCCATTCCAGAGGGCAGAGTCTCCATGATCTGATCACTTCTCAAAGGTCCCACCGCTCCACACTGTTGCACTGGAGATGAAGTTTCTAACACATGAACTTTGGAGCCAACATTCCAACCACAGCACTTGCTGATAAAGGATTTGTACAGAACAAAATCGGAGGCAAGAAACTCAGAGAGAGGAATGTGGATGAAGGTCTTGGAATGTTCGCAGAGTGTGAAGCACTCCAAATTCCATAAATCACAGGAGATGTCCACAGGAAGCAAGGCTTTCCTATAATCAGATGTACAAGATGGCATGTCCTGAAGCTGTCTGTCAGCCCTTCCCCTGCCATCCCCTCCAATGATCGAGTGGACCTGGGGGAAGAAACGGGAGTTATGCTAAGCAAAAATATCTTCCTTGCTCTGAGGTGCCAAGAGAGTAAGAGGAACACAGCAGAAGAAGTCACCTGTCATTACCAATTCAGGCCTCAGAGCTAGCTACGAAAGAGGTCCACTCTGGCTCCCTAACATGTGGAGCACTGCAGGGCTACAATAGAAGGTTTCACACAGGTATATGGCTGAATTGACATCACTGGAGATGATTCAACATCTGGCTGGACTGTGCATGTCCCCTCTGTAAAATTCACAAAAGTTTTTTTAAATGCTTTTTCTTTTCAGATTTTTTTCCAGGTAATCTTATTTTATTGGTACTTTTTAGTGTGCAACTTCATGGGCCTCATTACACCATTTCCATACATACATTCATTTCACTGTACATTGCTCACATTCACCTCCCCCATTATCTCCTCATGACAAAATCATCAAGTTTTTTTATCTGTAATGAGAATCTTCTCCATTGATCCCTGAAGACCCACTGTCCAACCTTCTCTGCCCCTGTGGCTGGGAGGCTGATCCCCTACATTCCATCTACCAGGTCCCTCGAATACTGCTTTCAGGATGGGGTCAGCCAATGGGGGCACCAGCAGAAGGCTGAAGGTCCCCAGTCTGCCTGCTGGACCCCTCTGCTGACAGCTCCATTGATCTTCCAAAGGGTTGATCCTCCCCGTTCTGGTAACTGTCCTCTACCTTTGCCTCTTTACATTTCTTTATGGTTTAAATGTGTCCCCCAAAATCATGTGTTGGAAATTTAAATCCCCAAATTCACATGTAAAATGTACATAGAGGTGAGACTTTGGGGAGGTGATTCGGTTATGGGTTCTGCTTTTCCATTTGCGGATTCTTGGGTCAGTGGGTTACTGCAGGAGCGCCTTTGTTATAAGGAGAGTTCTCTCAGGCACAGTTGCTGTCTTGGCCTATGATGCCCTCTGCTGTGTTCCTATGCAGGAAGGAGACCCCATCATATGCTGACCAGAAGCCAGCACGACACTCTTGGATTTCTCAGCCTCTAGAACCATGAACTAAACAGATTTTTCTTCCTTTAGATAGGGCCTCCCCCACATGCCTGTCAGCTTGTTGTGCTGTAGGGGATTGTGTGTTGCTGTGGGGATGAAAGCTATGCCATCTGTATTTCAAATACTAGTAGGGCCACCCATGGTGGACAGTTTTCAGCTGAGCTTCCAGACTAAGACAAACTAGCAAAAAGGATCCAGCAGCCCACTCCTGAAACAATTAGCCATTGAAAACCCTATGAACAGCAGAGAAGCACTGTCAAATATAATTCCAGAAAATGAGTCACCCAGGCTGGAAGGCATTCAAGAGACAACTCAAAGTAGAGGTGACCTTAATGATAGGAATGGAATCAAGCCTCTGGGCCCTCCAGTTGCTGATGTGGCACAACTCAAAATGAGAAGAAACACAGTGGCTGCAAAAATGGGTTCAAACATGAAAAGACTGTGTGCATTGCACAGTGTTGGGGAGTGTTTCGTCCTGTGTTTCATTGGCCCCCACTAGATGACACCTAATGATAGCAAAAGATAGGGGTTGGTGCTCTCTGTGGTTTCAGGCATCTGCTGTGGGTCTGGGAAGAGATACCTCACAGACGAGGGGGGACTGCTGTGTATTATTATCTTCATCTTACAGGTGAGGAAACTGAGGCTCAAAGAGTCAGAGTAATTTGCTTCCTATTGCTTGTCTAATAAATGAGAGGTCTGAGACTCACCACTCTAGTCTGTGTGACACCAAATCCCACTCTTCTTTGGCTGGGGCATGCTGCTCCCCTTGAAGCAAAGGTAATTCTCTCTCTCTCTCTCTGAAGCCCTGGAACTACTGCCAGCCAGCCCCACACAAACACATTC
Source organism: Pedetes capensis (assembly GCA_007922755.1). Lineage (NCBI taxonomy): Eukaryota > Metazoa > Chordata > Mammalia > Rodentia > Pedetidae > Pedetes > Pedetes capensis. The sequence continues at coordinate 79,437 of VMDO01005505.1, read as the reverse complement.
TCATTTCACTGTCCCCACATGTAGACAAGAACGTTTTGAACCATGAGTCAAAGGGAGGCACCCTGAAAGATCAGCACCAGCTCTAATTTACATATCCCTTAAACCTCCACTTTCTGTAGGAAAAAACAAAAAGGGGCAGAAAAAGAACTGTCCACCGAGCCACCTTAGCAGATGAGTGGCTTCATTCATGAGAGCAGAATGCCATGTTTGTTAATGGACTTAGTTACAAAATGTGTCCTAGGGTCATTATTTATAATGGGCAGCAATGAAAAGCAGTAACAAAGCTGGCTTGCAGCAATGGGCAATGTAAATTTTAATTGGAAGGCATTTCCTGGATTTTGATTTTAAATGTCCTGTTGTTACACAAGGAAAGCAACTTTCCAGAAGGATAGGCATTGTTACAGAGGTGAGGGCTCAGAACTGGGTGTTTGCTTAAGACACCAGAGAAAGGGATGCTCGCCAAGTCTCTTAGGGCTCCCTGACATTTAAATTGTAGTATCATCAATAATAACATCAAATTATACTCCACCAGAGAACAACTAACTGCTTTGCACACATATAACACGAGCAGAAAAATATAGGTTAGTATTCCTGTTCCAAGATCAACTCAAAAGAGCCTGTCCAGCCCCTGCTCTGCGCGGGGCATGGCGCTCAGGCCTTCAGAGACAGCAGGAATGCACCTGAGGTTCAACGTTGTTGTGCAGGACAGACACACGGCTCAGCCAGAATGCACAACTGGTGAACATTCAGAGGAGACACGAGACTGAGGGTTCCAGAGGTGGGAGGACTTACAGGAAGTGGAGAAGTATTAGATGAACAGAAGCAAAAACAACAAAAGGTTTAGGACAAGGAATCTGCCTGACTCAGACTTCTCCAGAGAGGCAAAAGCAATATGATGCCTAGCCATGTACAGAGAGGCTGGTTATAAGGCATGGCTCACAGGGTTGTGGAGACTGCAAAGGCCCATGATCTGCCATCTGCAAGCCGAGAACCAGGAGCCGCTGGTGAGGCCCCAAGCCACGCCCCAAGGCCTAGGTGCTGGGCAAGCCAACGTCTAAGAGCAAGAAAAATGGACATCCTGGCTCAGGAAAAGAGAGGAAAATTGCCCTTCCTCCACATATTGGTCCAACTTGCAGCCTCAATGGATTGAATGATGCCCACCAACATTGGGGACGGGGTCTTCCCAGTCAATGGACTCAACTACTGCTCTCTTCTGGAAATACAACAATTCCAAAATGTTATTCTGGAAATAACATTTTACCAACCAGGTTGACACATAAGATTAACTGCCATGTGAGCCATATAAAATTTATTGCATGGCTTTTCAAATTGTTAAGTTTTGACCCATTAGCCAGTTGTGAAATCAATTTAGTGGATTTTGAGAAATTCAGTACAACAGAATAGACAGTATCAGAGTGTACTGCACATACTTTGTTGTTGTTGTTAGGTGCTGTTGAGTTGTGTCGGACTCATAGTGACCCTCATAGGGTTTTCAATGGCAGATTGTTTTGGGATTGCCTTGGGAGTGGGTTGCCACGTCCTTCTCCCATTTTTGCGGTGCTGGGAATCGAACTTGGGACCTCAGAGACTGCAGCGCAGCACTCTATCAACTGAGCTAAATCCCAGCCCACACATACTTTAGGCCAGTGTTATTTTATGAAAATTTGAATGTGGTTTTATGGAGACAGATGTGTGTATGCCTGGGTCACAATGTGAGATGTATTTTTTATTGCAGCTGACAGTCCAAACACGACTGAAAAACTCTGATTTAGAGGAAGCTGTGGTGGACTCAACATAAACCACGGGGCCTGCTCATCAAGCCAATTATATGAGCCTACTCTTCCTGGGTCTGCAGCCTTACAACTGCGGCAGCCAATCCTGTCAGACTCAGAAGTTAAGCAGGGTTGGGCCTGGTTAGTACTTGGATGGGAGATCACCTGGGAACACCAGGTGCTGTATGCTTTGGAGAAGGACCCAGCAACCCACTCCCCAAAACCAATCAGCCATTGAAAGCCCTATGAATAGCAGAGAAGCACTGACAATAGTGTTTCATTTATTGCATATAGGGTCACTATGAGTCAGACACCGACTCGAGGGCACCTAACAACAACGCCACCTCCTGAAATGGAAGTCATGAGCCATATGGCCAGGGATCAGGAGCCTTTTCTCTAGTCCTGTGCCTGGTACATGATACTATTAATGACGATCAGCATTTATGGACACCCCATGTTCTAAGAGCTGCTTGTACATCTCCTCTTCACAGCTCCCCATGAAGGAGGTACTAGTGTCTTATTTTGTACATGGAGACATGAGGCACAGGACTAGCCCTTCCCTAAGACCATGGATCCAGGAAGGGCAGAGTACAGCTAGAGTTCAGCATGACCCCAACCTTCTTGCTCAGATTATTTCCCACTGACCCCTGCAAAGACCGTAAGTTTTCCTTTTATCCATTGCTGCATAATAACTACCCAAACTTCATGGCATTAAACAAGCATCTCACTATGCTGACAGATTTGGGGTCAGGAATTTGGACAGGATACCCAGGGGTCATCTCTCTACAATGCTTGGAGTCGCAGACGGAAAGACTGAACAGCTGGAGGGAACTTGAGGGCAGGGTACTGGAATCATCTGGAGGCATCTTTGTTCATACGTCTGGCGCCTGAGCCGAGATACCAGCAAGGCTGGGACTGTTTACCCCTGTATGTCTCAATGTGCTTGGGCTGGGTCATGGAGGGTGAGCACTCCAAGTGGGCTGCATACCTTTCACCACCTATCCTGGAATGTCCCATATCCTCTCCTCCGATATTCCCATCACAGAGGTGATTTTACAACATTAAGAGGTGAGGGCTGTGCTCCCTTGTTAGAACAACTGTATTTCCTGCAATGTAGGAGAGCGAGTGGCTCAAATTCCTTGTGATGCATAGGGCACTTTGTGGTTAATAATCTGCTCTTCATTACAATGATCTGTAGTCTCTATAATAGTAAATGAGCTGGAACCACAGATATATTTACTGCCTTAATTTAGCTGCTAGCATTAGGCTTATTTTAAAGTATTTTCTCTCCATTTGGACTGAATTTCTTTTATCTGAGCTTATCTTCAATGTCAATAAGTTTAGCACTCCTCAACAGCTGGAAGCCCAGATATTATACATCTCTCCTTCTATTAATCTTCTGTAAGTTGATCTTTATGGCCATTAAATCCATTCATCACTGCAAGCTGTCCTTTTACATTTGTATGGTCTTCCATTTAGCTAACCAAACTCTATTTCTTTATCAAGACTAAAGTTCTTTGTCATTTTAATAGTTTATAGAGTTCTCTGTCAGGGCTAGCTCAGTGTCAGACTGGCCACAAAGAACAAACAGAAGTTATTCCGGGTCCTTTGTTATGCTTCATCTTCACCCATCACTAAGGCGCATTGTTCAAATTATTCCCAAGAAGAATCATAAGGTCTGAGTATCCCTAAGCCATTCCACATTCGGGAAGAAGGTTTATAATTTGCATTTCTCCCTTGAATAGCACAAGACACTATATTTCATTTGTTTATGTCATTCTACAAAAGCCTAAGACTTGATTTTATTCACCTATGTCTTCCCTAATTAATACAGCCAAAGTACATCAAAGGTTTGAAAAAGTCAATGTAGTACATGCTGTGAGAGAGGAAAGGACAAGGCTGTTGAAAGAGAGGCACTGGGAGATGTAGGGAGGAGGGAGGGAAAGTGGGCAGTAGACAGAGAAGAGGAAATGGTTGTTATGGTCTGGGGGATCAATGTCCCCCAAAGGCCCATCCTGGTCTCCAGCTGTCAGCATTGTTGGGAAGTGGTGGGACGTTCAGGAGGTGGGGCCTAGCTGAGTCACTGGGGCATGCCTTTGAAGGGGACCCTGGGATCCCCCTTCCTCCTCCCTTTGACTCCCAGCTGCCATGAGCTGAGCAGTGCTCCACCACATGCTCCCTGCCATGGTGTTCTGCTTACCACAGCCCAAAAACAACAAGGCAGAGTGACCACAGACCGAAACCTCTGACACTGTGAGCCAAAATAAACCTTTCCTCCTTCACACTGATTTCCCAGGTGTTTGGCCACAGAGATGGAGAGCTGAACCACACTGGGCAGGGGATCATGCTTCCCATCCCACAGTGATCAGGAGGCAGAGATTCAGGACCACAGAGTCTATCAAGGCGTGAGACACTCCAGTCCTGGGACCCGCAGGTCTCTGGCTCCCTATACCCCACCAATGCCAGGAAGGGCCAGCAGGTGAGCAGGTCTGACTCCCCTGTGCTAGCTGCTGGCTGGAGGACATGAAATCGTGCCCTGGGCCAGATCATCATGGGAGGATAGCATATTGCCTGTGTGCACATCACACAAGTACTGTCTGCACCAGTAGCAGGCTAGGCAGTGGTGAGGAGGTCATGAGGAATGCAGCTCAGTTCCCATAAGGTCCAGGTGGGCTGCTATAGCACCCACAGCAAGTGACCCTGCTCATCATGAATGCAAGGCTGGTTCAATCTCAGGCTGGGGAGGCTGCTTGGGAAAGATCGCAGAGGAAACAAGGCCTGGGAGGCGGGTGAGGGTGCCATGTCCTGCAGTCACCAAGTTTGGCTGGGTGAGTGGATAGAGAGGGAACATTTCCCTGAGGTCCCTCAAAGATGGTTTCTTGGAGCCACATTAGTAAGGAGACCCACTGTATGTGGAATTCTGCCAAGTTCTGGAGCACTGCACCTCTGTCCCAGCCTCTGCAGTGAAGAGCCACTCTGTCTTAGGTACTTTCTGCTTTTGCTGCACCAGAAAGCAGGCTTGGGCCCCTCTGTCGGCCGACAGTGAGGCTGTGACCTGTCTGAAACAGTGATCTCACTGGGTTTCTGGTTTTCTCCTGTTTAGGTGGCAACGGCAGCATGGATTCTCTGAGCATCTTTCCAGCCTTTCTGAGCTGGACCCTGGACACACATGAGGGCTGGCAGCCCCCATGGATGGGTTCCCTCTACTTCCCCATTATTTCCCATTTGAGAAAACTGGGGTGCAGACATGCCAATTAACTCACCCAAGGTCACACAGCTGGCAAGAGGTGAAGGACTAAAGGCCAGGCAGTCTGAATCCAGAACTTGTATCCTGACCCCTCTGCCCTACTACTTCTTCCCACTGCTCCCAAAGCTCCTCACCATCAGGCACGCCTCTGCTCCGCCAGGACAAAAGTTCAGGTACAGAGAGTATCCAGGTGCCCTTGGCACAGCCTGAGTGTCTTCATCCTAGAAAGCAAGTGCGACTGAGAATCTGTTTCCATCCAGTACCTGTGCGTAAAGCAGAACAACAATATGTAAATCGTGTTTTTGTTTGTTTCGTTTACCAGTACTTGGGCAGGGGTTGTTGAAGCCTGGGTTTCATGGATGCTTTGCAAATGTTCTACCACTGGGGATGCACCCCCAGTCCATTTTTGTATTCTTTTACCTTAAGACAGGCTCTCACTAAGTTATGCAGGCTGCCTTTGGCCTCAACTGGAGATCCTCCTGTCTCAGCCTCCTGAATTGCTGGGTTAAAGACCTGTGCCCTCCTGCCCAGCAGAGATCATTCTTAAAAAGTCCTTAGCCCCTTTGATGGGGAGGGGGAGGAGTGGATGAAAGAATGGAAAATGTTGACGGTCCTTGAAGCTGGAGATGGGTACTTGTGGGTCATTATACTATTCTCTCAACTTCTGATTTTTGTTTAATTCCATAATAAAAACTTTTTAAAATGAAAATAAACCAAACCTTGGTCTTCATACCAAGATGCAAATGACTGCGCCAAGCCAACTGGGCCACTTCTCTAAGAAAAGGAACCTATGGGCTTCCTTACAGGCCCAGGCGGGACTGTATGCACCTGGGCTCACTCCCCAATCTTGACCCATCCGGTAGATGCCAGGCCCCCCAGGGCAGAAGAACAGGTACTTGCAGGGCCTCTCTCAAATGCTCAGACCTTGGTGGTCTGCTCAGCTGGCCTCTCCCTAGCCCTGCGACCTCCGGGCCCTTAACTCACTTTTGCTCCTGAAACAATGGACGGTCAGGAGAGGCGAGGGTGCACGCAGGGGACGTCTGTGAGAGACTCGCCTGACTGGGGCACGTGCGGTCGAGTCTAGCATTTTCCTAGGATGCTTGGGAACGCAGGGTGGGCGGAGACGATCACGTCGAAGAGGGAACACGCGCACACACCTCTCCTTTCCTTCGTCTTCTTCCCACCCCGCCCCCCGGGGGGCGGTACCCAGCCTTGGGGGGAGGTTTCCCAGCGGAGGCCGGGGAGGATTGCGCCCGGAGGGTGGCGGCCGGGGCAGGAGAACTTGGGTTTGGGCCGCTGCAGCGGGTGGCCGGCGCCGCGAGGCCCCTCCCCGGCCAACCCCGCGCCTCCTTCCCCTCCTCCGCTTCCTCTTCCCCCTCCCCCCTCCAGCCTCTCCAGCCTCCTCCTAGTCCCCGGCAGCCGCGGCGCCGGGAGCAGCCGCCGGCGCCGCAGCCGCGCCGCCTTTGTCTCGGGCCGCCGGGCGCGCGGGGCCCAGCGCAGGCGTAAGTGACGGTGGCCGGGCTGCGGGGGACGCGGCGGGCGGGTGGGGGTCGCGCGCACTCCCCGCAGGTTGCTGGGCCCGGCGGCTCGGGCTGTGCCGGCGCGTGGGGCGTGGGGACGCAGCGCGGCCGTGGCGAGAGGGGCGCCGGGGCCGGTTCGCTGGGCGCCGCAGCCTTGCGCCCGCGGACGTGCGGCTTGGGTGCAAATCCCGTTTCTCCGGGCAGAGGCCACGCGGGGACGGCGGAGGCTGAGAGGACGGGCAGTGGTGGAGAAACGGGAAAGGAGTCGGCCGAGTGTCACCGTCACCACCATCACCATCGCCACCACCATCACCACCACCATCACTGACCGTCGCCCATCCCGCTCCCCCAGCCTCACCTCCCATCTCATCTCCCTGGGCAGTGCCAACTTTGTCAGATCATTTCCTTAGCGTCGGGTTGTACTTTGAGAAAAAGACAGAGTGCGCCAGATTAGCAATGAGTGCATCGGTGATGGGACATTCATCTTTCCGTTGCCACTTAGCTGCCTCAGTTTTCCCATCAGGAAAAGGGGCGGTGCGATGCTTTGTCCCTCATCTTCAGACTGGTTGCTTCCAGTTTTCCCAGTCCTAGAAGAAAGAGCGCGACATCTCACTTGGTAATGATGATGATGAAAATGATAAAGTAGTATCTTCGTTAGAGAATTGGGGGTTTTAAAACTTTATCTCCTTTGACTTTTGAATGTCAAAATACCAGGAGCAAATAAAAACTTAAAGTGAAACTTTGACTAAACTACCTTAAAATAGAAACAAAAGAGGCATTTTTTTGTATGAAAATCACCTCCAGAGAGCTGAAGGCAATGCCTTTCATCTGAAAAGTGGAAAAGGCCCTTTTAGTACTAAGTGGCTGCATAGAGCTCATTATTTCGGATGCATACAGTGTCCCTTGGTGTTTTTCACCCTGCTTGAAGAATATTTTAATTACTGTGTTTTAAAACTAGCTTTTGCTGGGTCCAAGGGACTGCTGACCCCTCAGAACAAACACACATCAACAGCCCTCAGGATTGTTAGGAAATGCAGCGGGAGGGGGCATCAGACCTTCTTTTGAAAAGTAAAACACAGAAAATAGGATCCTAAGTCCTCTCTTTTTTCCCTTGTTTGTTTGTTGTTAGGTGCCCTCAAGCTCAGGATCCATTACAAAATGGATCCTGAGCTTCTACTTTTATGTTCTAGCCTAAGAAAGTCAGCTAGACAGTCTTAAATTTGACAGGCTTGGAAATCTTTCTTCTCCCAAAGTCACTATAGCTGGGCTCATTAATAGAGCTCTGAAGGTGCCCCCATGTGGTATGGTGCACCCTACATCCAATTTCTACAGTGCAAGAAGAAAACATGTTAGTACTAAAAATAATGTGAGCTGAGGCAGAGGCACGTGCTGTAATCCCAGCAACTCAAGAGGCAGAGGCAGGAGGATCAGGAGTTCAAGGCCATAGGCAACTGCATAACAGAGAGACCATAAAAAGTAAAAAAGGGTCTGAGATGCAGCTTGGTGGTAGAGTGCTAGTGAAGTATGCACAAGACCCCTAGTACTGGGTGGTGGTGGAGGAAATGTGGACCCAGCTGAGCAGCAGTTGTCATTACCATAGATGCAGCTATCTCAGATGCTGATGTATAATTATACACCATTAACTCAAACCTCCCTAACTTGTGCAAAATAGTATATGCAATTTTGTGGAGAATGGCTTTAGCGTATTTCAGGGCATCAAATTTAAGTAAGGTGTAGTCAGTCTGCCTGCAACCCACTGTGGTGTCCAATCCAGTCAGATACTGTAAGCTAAGCAGGGTCAGGCCTGATTAGTACTTGGATGGGTGGCGGCCTGGGAACACCAGGTGCTGTAGGCATGGGAGAAGGACCTGGCAACCCCCTCCCAAAAACAATCAGCCACTGAAAACTCTGAATTGCAGAGAAGCACTAACAACACTGTTTCACCAACTTGGCACCTAACAACAAGAGTCAAATTAGAACAATCACTTTTACAGAACAAAGACAAAGAATAATTTAGCAATGTTTTAAATTCTGGGTCTTTGGGAAATAGCATCTTAAGGAAGTTAGATGTTGTTGGTTGTATCTTAGTCCATTCCAGCTGCTATAACAAAATACTTTGGGCAGGGTACTTTATAGACACAGGGGGCAAAGAAGCTCCCTCTGGCCTCTTTTATGAGGGCACTAATCCCATTTCTGAAGGTGAGCTCTTTGAGCTAATCACCCTTAATACAATTGCATTGGGGAATAGGGTTCAACATTCCCACTTAGGGAGCACACATTCAGACTCCCAGCAGGTTGTTATTGAGTTCTGTTATATCCCCTGTGAATTTTTTAGCCCATGCAAGTTTTTGTATTGCCATATGAATTATACTATTCTTTTTAAATAATTCATTTGTTGCTGGTGGTGGTGGTGGCAGTTTGTGTTTTTGGTAGTGCTGGAAATCAAACCCAGGGCCTAATACATGCTAAGCAAATACTCCAAACCCACCTGAGCTACACCTGCAGCCCCTCCTTTGTTTTTATTGAGGTGTTATTTACATACATAAAATGCGCAATACTTCACTGTAGAACTTGCTGGATTTTTACTTTTGTATATCCTTTTATAACTTTCACCTACAAGGTACAGAATATGTCTGTCCATCATTCTTGAACATTCCCTCATGCTTTTTCCTAGTCAGCACACCCTCAGATAACCTCGACCTTTATCAACATGGAAAAATCATTCTTTTAAAATAATTTCTAAATCACTTTTAAAATTTTACCCCATGAAGTCCAGTTGGCCTAATCCATTAACATTTTTATGACCGAGTCCTGGCTGTGTGGACGTAGACCCTGGCGTGGAGAGGCAACTGATCAAACCAGCAGGCAACATTGGGTGTGCACACACAGAGGGTTATAGGAACCCAAGGGAGGCCGCATCCAACCCAGTCCTGTTTTATTTGGAGAGGGAACTGGAAGATTCCTGGGAATGTGAATTTTTAAGTTGCGAACAAAAGAGAGTAGATGTGTTCTCCACCTACAACATGGAAGGGGGAAGAAGAAAGGACTCTAGGTGTTTCAGAAAGAGAGGCGTGGAGGGTTGGAGGAACAGAACCCAACAGAGGCTGATTGATGTGCGGACTGCAGAAGGAGCGCCTACTCTCTTGAGGGGCTGGATCTGCCCAAGGGCTCAGGGCAGAATTTAATGGTAGGCGTGGCAGGGAGAGCTGAGCACTGGTCTGGCAGCCAAAGGGTGCCCAGATTGTAAGAGAGGCACGTGGGAGGCTGTGTGGACATCCGGATTTAGAGACTCCACTGAGATGACTAGAGCAGGCATCGGTAATGGCAATGGATTTGAGATTTAGAGGGTAAAATTAACATAGCATTTGACACACGGATTCATGGATGACTCTTTGGACTTATGAAATGGATGGATGATATTACCATTGGAATTATGGGGGGGAGAATCTGATTTATATGATACTCTTTGTTTCTTTTTTAGTTTTAAAATTTTTCAGTTGACACATAACAATTATACATATGTGGGGTACCATGTAATAATTCAACATGTGCATACAATGTGTAATGATCAAATCAGGATAATTAAATTAGTATTTCCATCCCATTATTTGCAGAAACTTCTAGTTCTTCATAAATATCTGCTATTGTTAGGTGCCATGGAGTCAATATCCAACTCACAGTGACCCTACAACAGGCAAAACACTATTGTCAGTGCTTCTCTACTATTCATAGGGTTTTCAATGGCTCGTTCTTTTGGGGGAGTGGGTTGCCAGGTCCTTCTCCCAAGCCTACAGCACCTGGTGTTCCCAGGCGGTGTCCCATCCAAGGACTGACCAGGCCTGACCCTGCTTAACTTCCGGGATCTCATGAGATCGGGTGCCACAATGGTACGGCTGCAGGAAATATCTACTAGGTTGTTGTAAACTATAGTCACTCTACTGTGCTGTAGAAGGCTAAACTATTCCTCCTATCTAATTATATTTTGGTACCCCATACCAACAACAGTATACCCAGCCTCCTTTCCCCCGGTACATCCCTTTCTAAATATATTTAGTTTTGATTACCAGTTAGCATGTGGAACATTTAGGTAGAAATATCTACTAGGAAGTACTTTAGAACAAATATTGGTTGAGCACATTCTGTATGTCATGCAGGCTCTGTCACTTGGGATGCAGTCATGAGCAAGACCAGAACACTGCCACTGTGAAGCTCACAGGTGGGAACTCCAGCTGGGGGAGCCACCAGGTACAAGAGATGGTTGAAGGCTTCAGAGAGAGAGAATGAGATTGCTCAGTGGAGGTCAGTGAGAGAGCAGCAGCCTAGGCTAAGGGCACAAGGAATACTAAGAGATTGGAAGGAACAAGGAAGAGGTGGAGGGCAAGCCAGAGAGGTGGGACTCAGAGGTCTAGGGAGTGATCCTCTGTGTCACACACAGCTGAGAAGGTTAAGGAAGATGAGGACTAGAGATGGTCTACCATGATGCTTCTCAAAGCAGGTGCTTCAGGCAACAGCATGGGTTTTTGTTCTCTGGGTTTTTGTTCTGTTTTTTTGTTTTGTAGTCCTGGGGATTGAGCCTAGAGCCTTGCTCATGCTAAGCAAGTACTTTTTACTCCTGAGCTACATCCTCAGCCCACAATCTGTGTCTCAATAGGCTTTCTAGGTGATTCTGATGCACCAGGAACCACAGTTCTGGCGCATTCATTGATAAGGAAATCAGCCATTGGTGATTGGAAAACTTGGTGAAAATATTTTCATCGGAATTAGAGCCTGTTTGGGAAATTTAAAGAAAAATAACGGAACTGTTAAAGTTTCATTTTATTTTTTACTTAGAAAGTTGAAATATTTTGTTTTCTTTTGCATGTTTGAATTTTTCCCTGTCTTTTATATATGAGTTGACAATTGATTCATAGGTTATTTCAGCCTGTCCTGCCTGATCTTTGAAGTTTTGTTCTTATCTACTTTGAAACACATCACTTTCCTGGGACTCAGTATCTTAGAGCACCTGCATCATTGATATTGTTTACTGCCCTCCACTCTGAAATAGAGGTATTGAAATACTAAACCAGAAAGTAATCATGAACCTAAGTGAATCTCAACTCTGAATGACAGTCTGAGAAAACACTTAGTTGGTTAAGTTAGCTCTTCCAAAAAGTTGCAAGACTCTATTAGGAACAGGTTTGTACTTATTTGAACTTGTTACCCATGTGAAGTAATTGCAAGTGTGCCCTTTTCATCTCAAATGACCCAACAGCAGAACCATAGTGATGGTACTTCGAATGTCCTTGGAAAGGAAAAGACTCATATGAAACAGGTCTTTTCCTGATTCTTTTGGTGTTAGCCCCCCCCCCCCCAGTTTCTTATTTCGGCTGACAGGAAGAATTCAAGCACGTTGCTTTCTTTTCCTGTCATCAGTGAAAATCAATGGTGAGTGAAGAGGAACTGCTACAGATGTTCCTCTCACTGCTGTCCCTGTTCGAATTGGAAACTTGGCTGTTTACAAGGATAAAACCTGGTAGGTAGATCCAGCACTCTGTACACTAATTGGCATAAATTGTTGTTGTTAGGTGCCGTCGAGTCAGTATCCAACTCATAGCGACCCTCATAGGGTTTTCAATGGCTGACTGTTTCAGGATTGCCCTGGGAGTGGATTGCCAGGCCCTTCTCCCATTTTTGCGGTGCTGGGAATTGAACTCAGGGCCTCAGAGACTGCAGCGCAGCGCTCTACCCACTGAGCTAAATCCCAGCCCAGTTGGCATAAAGGAAGTCCCTAAATGTTGAGTGGAGGGACAGACAGGTGGGGGAGAAGGTGAGTGGACGAGTGGGTGGATGAATCAATGGATGGATAATGAATGAATGGATGGATGGAGAAATGAATAAATAATAGATGGATGTGGATACATATACAGAAGGGCAGATGGAAGAATGGATAGGCAGGGGAGGGGATGTAGCCCAGTGGTAGAGTGTTTACCTAGCCTGCATGAGGTCCTGAGTTTGATCCCCAGAACTGCTCCCCAAAGAATGGATGGGTGATGGATGACTAGGTGTGTTGGGGTCTGCTCTAGCCTCGCAAAAGACCAGGGAGCTTCTCCTCAATACCAGTTCACTTGGGCACCATCAGGAGCAGGCAAGAGCTGGTCAGTGGCACCAAGAAGGACCTTGGGAGCCTTCAGTAACAAACAGGAACATTTATTAAGCTACTCCTTTGCAGGAAAGCCTAAAGATTCTACAGCTCTCTAGCCGGCAGCATGGGTTGCTGCTGCTACGATGGACTAATAGCTCTATCAAAGTGCCAAACAGCTCTGATGTCTTTGCTGGCTGCACTGATGTTCTGATAATGTTGCCTCTCGCCAATCGTCTTCTCCTCTCACCTCCTCCCCAGGGCAGGGGGATTGAGAGCTCTTCTTGACTTGCTCGAGGTCTTCTTTCTTGACTCTTAGAGTCTTGACTCTCGGTGGCTTGATTGAAGGTCTTTGCAAAGTCAGGAGTAGGGTGCCATGATCAGGATCCAGGTGGTCGGGAAGGAAGAGATGAAAGGATGCTTGGGGTAGTCAGTGGTCTGTTTATATACACTCTGGGTGAGGGCATGGAATAGGACGTAACCAATCAGAGCATGGCTCCTACCAGGAGGGGCAGCTCTCTGTGAGGGGGTTTGAAAAAGTGCACTTACGATTGGTGGGTTAAAGTGCAGGCTGGACCAATCACTAAGCTTCCCTTAGTAACCAATTGGGTGGCTCTGGGCAGCCAATCAGGTTGAAGGAGGCCACACCAGAGCTGGGCTATTTGGGAGCCATCTTGGATCACTCAATGGGAGGGGTAGGAGCAAAGTAGGTGAAGGGTTAACTGGGACTTGGGTAGCCATATTGGCTCTTAGGGAGTCAAATAGGTTCCAGTCCAGGTTCTGGGTTAAGGGTCACCAGAGGTGGGAGGAGCAGGGCAGGAACTAGGCAGGATCTGGGAGAGCTCAGACCTTCTCCAGGACAGCGCAAGCCTCGGCCTGGTACCCTCCCAGTCCAACCTGGGGGTGTCCAGATAATTCCCTACATTGGTGGATAGATCAGTGGATACAGGGGTGGTTGGATGGATGAGTAGATAAATGGATGGATGTGGATACATGTATAGAAGGGCCAATAAAAGAATGGGCAGGTGGATGGATAATAGATCAGTGGATTGATGGGTGGATGAGCAAATAGATGAGGAGATGGAAGAGCGAATGGACAAAACAATGGCATGAGAGTTCTGCCTTGAGAGGGAAAAGCAGTTTTTAAAAAATTATTGTTTGCCCGGAGGAAGATGCAGTGAACTGAAACTGAACTGTGCTGGACAGTGAAAGGTCTTAGCGATGCTGCTCTTATGACCATACAAGACATTGGCAAGCCCCATTCTCTGAGGAAAAGACTACCCCTGTCTGCAGTAGACAACACCATGATCTTTGGCTTAACACAGCGTTTCCTCCTTGGATGTCACGTGGGTCAGAAGCATGTGTGTCTCAAACCTGTGTCTCAAATGTGTGTCTCAAACCAGTGTCTCAAACCTATGATTTATTGATTGAAATGAGATGGGATTATGTGCAGAGCTAACTTAAAGTTGGCATAAGGGAAAATATTAGACAAGTTATGCCAGATGAGAATCGGTTATCTGTGGCAAAAATTGAGAAAGTAACAAGCACACAAATGACTAAATTTTGAACAGTCCAGCTTGATGTATCCAAAACGGGGTGCATAGAAGTAATCTGAAGGTACTCATTATTGAGAGTATTTCATGAGTGATTTGGTTTCCAATCCAAGAGCAAGCCACAGGGAGCTATTTCTGCCAACCTTCTGCTGGTGCTAATGATACTTTGACATGTTGTTATTAGGTGCCATTGAGTTGGCGTCCAACTCATAGCGCCCGTATATACAACAGGTGAAACAGTATTGTCAGTACTTCTCTGCTATTCATAGGGTTTTCAATGGCTGATTGTTTTGGGGAGTAGGTTGCTAGGTCCTTCTCCTAAGCCTACAGCACCTGGTGTTCCCAGGAGGTCTCCCATCCAAGTACTAACCAGGCCTGACCCTGCTTAGCTTCCAAGATCTGATGGGATTGGATGCCACAGTGCTATAGCTGCAGGCATCCTTTGACATAGGCCAATTTTTCTCTTCATGGTTGAGAGAGGGCTGTCATAAACGTTTTCTGTGCACACAGGTTCTGTTATATAGGTCCATACCTATTGCCACTTTAAAAGATGAGGAGGAAAGTGAAGCATTTCCTATTGAGACCCTGTTGTGGTCTGGATGTGGTTCATCCCCTAAAGCTCCCATCTGGAGTATTGATACTTGGCATATGGGTGTTAAGAAGTGGTGGGGCCAGCTGGGCATGGTGGTGCATGCCTATAATCCCAGTGACTCAGGAGGCAAAAACAGGAGGATCACAAGTTTGAGACCAGAGGCAGTCTGTGTAATTTAGCAAGACCCTGTCTCAAAAAGTAAAAAAATGGGTGAGAGGTGGCAGCTTAGTGGTATAGTACTTGCAAAGCATGCAAGCACAAGGCCCTGGGTTCAACCCTAGTACCACACACACACACACACACACACACACACACACACACAA
>VMDO01005505.1:0-64212 GCA_007922755.1 Pedetes capensis | reverse complement strand
CCAAGCCCTTGAACCTCCAGAACTATGAGCTAAGTCAATCCCTTCTCCTTATAAGGTTCTCAGACTCAAGTAGTTTGTTGTAGTAACAGATAATGTACTAGTACAAACCACAGAGCCAACACCAACTCACGTGTTCTGGTGAGTTCAGTTCTCTTTTCATCTGAGAACTTCTCAGTAATAAAACTTCCATCAAAATGTGTATCATATCTCAGAGGTATCAGCCTGTGGATTTTGCTTACATGCTGACTCTCTTGAAGAATCGGCAACAGCAAACAGCACATAGGGGACCCAGCAACCAGAGGAAGGCACACTCAGCCCATGTGATGTTGATCCTGCCATAAGCATGGGAGCCTCCTACTCAAGCTCAAGCTGCACATTTGCAAAGCACTTGTGAGCTGCGATGGAGCTGGCACCTCTGGGCTGCTTTCATGGGGTACCTCTTGCATCAGCCATGTCAGAAGTGTAAAGGCTGTGGGCTTTTCAGCAAAGCATCAGTGGGTGTTCTCAGGGATGCAGTTTATGGTCAGTCCCTGTAAAATACACTCTAAGATAACTCACAGGCCTAAAATAGATATATTCATTTATTTTCAGTTTATTAATACCTCTGACAAGTATTCATGGAATGCCAGCTGTAATACAAGAAGCCATAGAAATAAGGAAGTTTGTTTCCAGTTGTCTTTTTTCTTTGTGTGCACTTAACCTTTTACAAAAAAAAGAATTGAGAAGAAAGTTAATTAGTTATAGTTAATAGTTATATAGTTATTATTGTTGTTGTTGTTAGGTGCCATCGAGTCGGTATCCGACTCATAGCGACCCTCTGTACAACAGGGGAAACACTATTGTCAGTGCTTCTCTGCTGTTCATAGGGTTTTCAATGGCAGATTGATTTTTGGGAGAGGGTTGCCAGGTCCGTCTCCCAAGCCTACAGCTTTTGGTGTTCCCAGGCGGTCTCCCATCCAGGTATTAACCAGGCCCAACCCTGCTTAGCTTCCGAGATCTGACGGGATCGGATGCCACAGGGCTACAGCTGCAGGTTTTAAAGTCATGTTGTTGTTGTTGTTAGGTGCCATCGAGTCCGTATCCAACTCATAGCGACCGTCTGTACAACAGGGGAAACACTATTGTCAGTGCTTCTCTGCTGTTGATAGGGTTTTCAATGGCAGATTGATTTTTGGGAGGGGGTTGCCAGGTCCTTCTCCCAAGCCTACAACTTCTGGTGTTCCCAAGAGGTCTCCCATCCAGGTACTAACCAGGCCCGACCCTGCTTAGCTTCCGAGATCTGACGGGATCGGATGCCACAGGGCTACCGCTGCTGTTATAGTTATAGTTAAAAAATTAGTTAATAAAGGAAGGAATAAACATTTGATAAGAACATCCTTTTGACGTTCATGTTAATTATTGGCTTCAAACACTCAACTTTCTTCCAAAAATGCTTCTCAGCCCTAGGGACTTTGGTGAGAACGTCTTTGTTAATGTCATAGGCATTATCATGAAGCCCAGTGCTAGGATTTTGTCTGCAAGGCAACAAATCACTGTGTATTTCCTGAACCAGAAGGCTTTGTGATTGCTACTCAAATCAGATGACAAAACTCTCTGTAGGAGACTGTGGCAGCCTAGGTGAATGGGTCAAGGAAAGTGCACAGACCATAGAAACAGGCCACCAGAGTTCTAGAAAAATCATGTTCCTGAGTGGAAAGAGCACTTGAGGCCTCTGGAGGCCATTTAACATGCTGACTGGCTCAGAATGAGTCATTTCTGCTCTGTGCCACAGTTTCCTCATCTGGAAAATGGAAACTATAACAGACACGTGCAGGGGAGGTACATGGTCAGCTCACACTTACACTGAGACTTCCATGTACCAGGCTTTATGCTAAGCATTTCTCCCGTACTATTTCATTTCATTCTTTTTCCACCCTACAGAGGGTTCACTGTTATTAGTCTATTTTGCAGGTGAGAAAATGAAGTGGCTACAGGCCTGCTAAGTGTCTGGAACAGAGCAGACCCTCAGTGAATTTAGTAATGGCAGCTCTAGATTTTTTCTGTTCCATGAGCTGTCTGTGTGCTTAGCTTCCCTGGGTTTCAGGTTCCTTGTGAGTCAATGAAAGCAATGAAACCTGCTCTACCTTTGGGTAATAGGCTCCTGTGGACGTTCACATCTAATGGCCTCTGCAAGCACTCTATGATGGGAACGTGCTCCAGGGAGGCACACATCTGGGATGTATCAAGTTGAGGGGTTGATTGTTCCCACCTCCCACTGGGCTGGTGCCAGGTGGGAGCCCACCCTCTCCATGCCCCCCTTTCCACCTTCCCTCCACCCCCACCCTCCCCACACTGACAGTCCTACTGGGCACAGAGGTGCCCACAAAAAGGAATCTCTCTGTGTGTCCTTACCTGGTCTCAGCTCTTCAGGCAGGGCTTGTGTCCTTGTCCTTTTCACCTTGGAATGACCCCATTAAGCAAGGCCTCGAGCCCTGGCTGCCTTCCATGGGGAAGGAGAACAAAAATCAGGGTCAAAAAGAACCTAATCTTTGGTGCGCAGTGTGCTCCATCATGACTTCCTTGTCTCTGCTGGCTGCAGTGGTGGGAACCTTGCTTCTTTAGAGAATTGCTGGATAGCTGCTTCCTGCCCAGCGGCCGCCAGACTGGCTTTGCCCTTCCTCAGTGCCCTCTCCAGACAGGGGCATCATAGGCTGAATAGGATTTGCACATGGACCTCGGTCAGGTGGGGATTACGTCCTAGAGGTACCAGGGAGTGTCTTATTGGGCAGTTATTGGACAGAGTAGGAAGGAGGAAGAACCCTACCCAGCCCCAAAGACTGCCTTTCTGGGATTCAGGAGCAGATACCAATTAGCAGGGATTAGCAGGAGATGAGTTAATGCTGTTAGCTTCCAGAGGCTTCAGCTTCTCCCTTTCTAAGGGAAGGAGGAGAAGGGCAGAGGTTATGTAGATGACCGTAGCTGTGACTGTGCTTATGTTCAACACATTAGAGAAAAAAATGGCTTGCATTTGTGACATTCTGAACCTGAGTTACATATCCAAGGACTGGACTTGGTTCCCAGTTGTACTGT
The DNA here is from genome assembly GCA_007922755.1 of Pedetes capensis. Taxonomy (NCBI): domain Eukaryota; kingdom Metazoa; phylum Chordata; class Mammalia; order Rodentia; family Pedetidae; genus Pedetes; species Pedetes capensis. The sequence goes on along the minus strand of VMDO01005505.1, from coordinate 61,143 downwards.
GAGGACACCTGGCATCTTTCCTTAGGGAAACTGTGTACTTTCCTTACAAAAAGTGTTGGCTCTGCCTGAGTTTCTTACATGGAGTGTGAAACCACAAAATGTAAAAATATGAAAAAGTTTATTATTTATCTGATGCTTTCAATGCAATTTATTACAGAAATAAAATCTAATTTTTAAAATTGATCAAATTAAAACACTCATCAATGTTAAGTTACATAAATCTTCATTTGTGCACTTGCTAATTTTTCTCCTCTGCTACATTGAAGGAGCAAAATAGATACAACAAAAAGTATTTCAGGCCTGGGGATGTAGCTCAGTAGTACAGCATTTTCCTAGCATGCATGATGGAACCCTGGGTTTGATCCCCAGTCCTGAAAAAAAAGTTTCAAATATTTTGCTTTCAATATTCAAATGCCATGATATGAAATGAAGGACTTGACAATAGCTTAAGCTCACATAAGCATTGTTCTCTACCTCAGAAGCTTTACTTAATATAGCCAGCTTGACATGAAGAAAGCTTTCTAGAATATTCTGCCTTATGCCATTTCCCAGAAACAACATGGAGGGTTGGAAAGAACATTATGGAAGAGGAACTTGGGTGTGAGTTCTATGGATCTGACACGTGCAGGTCACTTACCTCTTTGGGTCTGTTTACTCATTTGTACAGTGGAGGTATGGGGAACATGACTGCTGAGTCCCCCCACCCCCAGCTCTGCAGTGCTATGACTCTATGGTTCAGTTCTTTCCTGTGCCATCTCCTTTCTCTTACATTCTGAACTCAACATCCATTGACTGTACCATAATTACCAAATCACTGAACACCACATGATGGAGACTAAAGTCACTATTGTTTATATTAAACTGTTTCATTATTTTGGAAGGAAGGCAGGAGAGAGCTCTATGCATGAAGCTCTAATTACAGTAATATAGTGCATTAGATTATAGCTCTCTTTCACCCTAGTTTATTGATGATCATAGCCCAGGAAATTCAAGCCAAGATTTTTCTTTCCATGCTTACATTGCCCACATTCTACACATCCAAAAGAGACCAGCACTTACCTCTGAACAAAAAGGATGGACTGAGATTGTGAGGTTCAGTGAGTGGAAGGGCAGGGCCTGCACCCCACTCCCTACCACATGACACTCATCAGTGACAAGCACACTTTCTAGTGCTGGCTTAGCCCTTTGCATTTTGGGCTAAAAACCCATGGGGATTGTGCCCCACAAGCCATATGAGTATTCCACTAAGATGCTCCACCCTGTACCCAGTGTACAATAGAGAGGCTTGTTGATAGAAAATAAATATTCCTCCAATATTTTTGCAGCAGAAATATTAGCCACATAGCAATACAAACTCATCTTTGTCATGGAGTAGAATGCAAATTTGCACAAATATGCAGCATGAACCAGAAGGCTTAAAATGAGTTTGAAGTAAATGGGAGACTAGTTTGGGGCATTCCTCCCAGTCTTCTAATGTACAGGCCATGTGATGGGTAATCTTCATGGTCAACCTCACTGGATTTATAGCCACCTAGGAGATTGGTGAGGCCCACCTCTGGGTGTGTCCGTGAGAGTGTTTCCAGAGAGGATGAACTGAGGGAGAAAGACTCACTCTGAATGTAGGTGGCACTATCCCACAGACTGGGGGCCTGCGTGGAATAAAAGAGGGAAAGGAGAGAGCAGCTGAGTGCCAGCATTCACCTTTCTCTGCTTCCAGGTCAGCCATGAAGTGAACAGCTGTCCTCCATCACATGCTCCCTCTGCCATGATGTCCTGCCCAAGCAAATGGGACCATGTGATCATGGATTGAACCCTATGAAACTATGAGAGAAAATGAATCCTTTTCCTTTAAGTTGTTTCTGTCATGTGCTTTGGTCACAGCCATGAAAAGTAATTAATACAGGGCAAATTATTAGAAAACAGTGAAAATGGTCACTGCTGACATTTATTGAGTGCCATGAACTGTTTTAAGCATTTTTATGTGATCCTCTGTAGATACTATCGTTATTCCCATTTTCAGAGGCAGAATCTGAGGACCATAGAGCTTAAGTCATTTGCCCAGAGTTGATGCCACTAGTAAGTGACAGAGCTAGGACTTAAATCCAAGCAGCTCCTCTCTTTACCCACTTCCCATGCTGCAACCACCACTGACAGAGAAGCACCTGTAGCCACACAGTGTATACTGTCCATGTTATAGACGTAGCAGATCTAATAAAGGCAACGGAGCTTGGCTTTGGATGGGAGAAGTCTCCAAGATCACTTCCAAGACATGTGTGGCGGGCTTATCTCTAACACTTCCTTCCCTGGACCTTCAGAGAAGCACAGGGCAGACCAAAATCTCCTAGAACTTCCTCCAAGAAGCAAGCAGATGGTTCTCCGCCATAGGCCCAACTATGCCAGCCATTGGGGGGTCTGCTGTCCCTCCTAGACCAGTGAGCTGAGAAGGACTGGTTCTATGTAAGAGGAAAGACCCTGCAAGGACCCTAGGTTCTGAACATCACTAGGAAAGGGACTGAAAATATGTTCAAAGAGACATGTAAGCAAATAGCTTTGGTCAATGAGGAGAAGGCACCAGTTCTAACTTGGGTAATCAAGGAAGGTCTTTTGGAGACAGTGGGCCATGACCCCTGTGGGTGAGGAGGACAATTCCAAGCAACAGAAAGCACAAGTGAAGGCCCAGGATCTAATTGCACAGTGTATATCTGGGATCTGGAAGTGAGTTGTGCTGGCTGCCTCAGATTGTGCTTGTGAGAGAGGGGAAGAAAAGGCTGTAAACAAGAAGATCAAGCCATTATATGGATGGCTTCAACCCCTAAGCTAAGGAGTTTGTGTTTTACCAACTAGCCAGTGATGAGCTGTTCAAAGTTATGGAGAAAGGGAAGCTAAGGATTCTTAAGTAAACAATTCTGGCCATAACAGGTAGAACAGACAGAAAGAAAAAGGAGTTGTCAGTGTAGATAACTAATTAGGAAGCCATCTTCACAATTCAAACAAAAGAAGATGAGTTTCTTGGCATGGCAAGGACATGAACATGAAAAGGAGCTTTTTAAGTCAGGGAGTACTGAGGAGGTGGAAACTCCTAATACTGTTCCCGTATTGGAAATGGAGGAGGCACTCATGACTCCTAAAGCAAGAATAGTGGTTCAGTGAAAAGAAATATGGATTTCTGCTTTCAGAAAGCTGGAATTAAAGTGATTGCCTGTATCCTTCCTCTTATATAGAACTAAAAACCCTAACCATTATATATAAAATAATCATAAAAAGTCTTGGAAAAGCAGAGGAAAGAGGGCAGACCCACAGAGACCTAAGGATTTAAAGAATGATATAGTGGTGAGTTCCTTGGGCTTTATTTTGTCTCTTCAATCTCAGTGTATGAGTCTATTTCTCATTACTATAATGGAATACCTGAGGCAGGTAGCTTTACAAAGAAAAGAGGTTTATTCTGCTTCCTAGTTGTGGTGCAAGGCCAAGGGCCTACATCCAGTGATGGACTTGCAGGCAGAGTCCAAAAATGATGCAGGACATCAGAGACAGAGAACATGTCTATATATCTATTTCTTTTGTCTTCTTTTAATAAAGCCACCAAGATTTAATGCTGGAGCTCCACCCTGATGAATTTATCCAATCCTACTCAGACCTCACCTCAAAACTCCCTGGTTGGATTAAGTTTCCATTCTCTTAATATATCAGAATGGAGATTAAATTTCAACCCATAAAATTTGAGGGACATTCTGAAGCTAGATCCAAACCATAACACCCAAAGTTTCATAGCACATTGAGCAGGGAGCTCCAACTACCGATCCCAAATAGGGATTTTCAAAGAGCGTGGCAAGGCCAGCCACCACAGGGAGGAACCCACAGACCTTGGCTTACTGCATTCACTACAGGTACAGAGTCACCAAGGAGAATTGATCAGTATCTCCAGCATGCCGATCTCTTATGCCAGCGGATCCCTCCTGATGGCCAAGCAGGACAAGGCACCGCACACACACCCATCTTGTGTTCCAGGCAAAGACCCCGTTCTCTCCCCATGGGGGCAGATACACTCTTGGGGGCTGGACAAGTGCTGTGTGATGCACACACCTAAGCACACAGGGAAGTTCACTGTGCAACCAGGACAGGGGAAATTTTTCTCCTAATGAGGAAAAAGAATCTTCAGTCACCTAATAGCTCAACACTTGGCATATAGGTAAACAAGGTTGCAGGCCCAGAGCAGTAATTGACCATCTCAAGGAGGGTTGACAGATTGCACAGGGGCTGCCTCCCCAACAAAATACAGCATCCTAAATGTCCAGGCTTTAGTGGAAATCACTTATGCCCATTCAGAGAATCAGGGAAATCTCAACTTGAATGAAAAGAATATATCAATCGATACCAAGACTATCATAATATATGTGTTGGAGTTATCTGACAAAAATTTTAAAGCAGCCATTACAAAATGCACTGGACAAGAGAAAGCACAAATGAAGCAAATAAAAAAATAAAAAATACCAGCAAAACAACAGAAGTTGTAAAGAACTGAATGGAGACATTACAACCACAAAATATAATACATGAACTAAAGATCTTAATGTATGGAACAACCATCAGAATGGAGGGGAGATAGGATAGAATGAGGGAACTTGAAGAAAGAAAACTAGAAACTACATCCTGAACACCCAAGAGAAAACGGACTGAAAGAAAAAAGGGAGACTTGTGGAACTGTAAGAAAGTAGCTGACTCTATGTTGTGGAATCCCAGAAGGAGAGGATTAAAAAGGCAGGGCTGAAAAAGCACTCAGAGAAAAAGTGGCTGAAATGTTCCACATCTAACGAAAGATAAAAGAAGCTTTGCCAAGAAGCTAAGCAACCCAACCAAGACAAATCCAAGCATATATATACCAAGACACACCATTGTTAACATCTGAAAACTAAATGCAATCAGAAAAAAAATATTGAAAGTAGCCAGAGAAAAAAGATGCCTTATTTAAAAGAGAAAAGTAATTTGAATAAAAGCAGATTTCTCATCAGAAACCATGAAGTTAGAAGAATGGAACATTTAAATCTTGAGTGAAAAGCACCATCAACTCAGAATTCTGTATCAAGTGAAAATATCTCAGTAATGAAAGAGAAATCAAGATATTCTTAGGTGAGGGGAAAACCCAGAGAATTTGTAAATATACCGTAAAAGAATAGAATATGAAACTATCCTAAAAACAGCTAAGGGATTTTTTAAAACAAATTAAATGGATAGAACTTATAAAACTTCCCCCCTTCACTGCCACCAAGGCACTGGGTCTTCTGAAGGAACTAAGGCCAAGCTGGGGTGAAGCTCTCACTTTATCCCAGGTCTAGCACAGGGACAGCCAGCCAACCCAGCACCTGTCCTCAAGATTTTCTCCATCTATTCTGCCCATGGATAAGACCAATACCCTCATTAAAGCAGCTGGTGTAAATGTTGAACCTTCTATCCTGGCTTCTTTGAAAGCCCCTGACCAGTGTCAATGTCAGGAAGCTCATCTGCAGTGTAGGGGCCTATGGATCGGCTCTAACAGCAGGAGATGCACCCACTCCACTGCAGCTGAGGAGGAAAAAGTGGAAGCAAAGAAAGAAGAATCTGAGGAGTCTTTTTACATATGTTTAATGTTTAATGTTCAATAAAAAGCTGAACTCTTAAAAAAGAATCAAAAAAACAACATGAAAGAAGAAGGAGCACAGTAAGAAAAAACATAGGGAGAGAGGTTGAACTTAGCTTCTCTGTGTTGGAGTTTTTAAAATTATGTTCCATGCTGGAAACAATTGTAAGATGTTCTAATGTGGCTCTAAAGTACATAGAAGAAATAGTTCAGACAATTCTATTACAAATGTGGGAGGGTAAAGGGAGGTAAGTTTCTACACTTCACTAAAACTGGCACAATGTTGACACTGGTAGACTGCGATAGGTTGTTTATATACAATGCAGTATCTTCAGCAATCACTAAAAATGCATAGAAAGAGACACATTTATAATCATTATAGGGGTGGGGGTATAATTCAGTGGTAGAGTATAGGGCTTCCCTCCCTGCAGCAGGGACTGGGCTAGCTCTCCTCCTCCGACTGGGATGGGGACCCCACACCAGGGGATTGGCGAGGTGTGGCAGACAGAGTCAAGTACGGATGGCTTCAGGATGCCTTTAGTACAGATTTTATTGTACAGCTCCTGTGAAGAAATAAAGCCCTCAAGCCCGCCCTTTAGGATAGTAGTTGGCTCTGGCCTCAGCCAACAGTTGTCCAGGTCCCAGCATCCCGGATGTCCTCCACGTAGGTTGGCTTCTCTTCCTCCGCTGCTGGTTCCCAATGATCTCTGTCTCGGTCTGGCGATGGAATGACCTCTGCAAGGACAGGCAGTCTTCTCTCTTGATCCAGCAAGCGAGACCTCCACGATGATGGGGCAGCAGGACCGTGCGGTGGTAGGGCATGACTCAGATGGCGACGGAAAACTTCTCAGTGAATGGCTGCTGAGTGTCCTGTGCACTGTCCTTATATAGTCTTCGGGTAACAGCCTCAAATTGGCAGTTAGCCAATCATATAGTGGTGGGAGGGACTAAGTGCAACCAATTAGGAGTGACATTTAAATCACTGGGGGCCATCTTGCCTCAGGCTACAGATCAGACCTCCAGGTGGGCTACATAGGCCTATATCCAAACCAATCCTCCTCTCTATCCCTTGGGGCTATCCCACAATTTTCCCACAGTAGAGCATGTGATCAGCATGTATGAGGCCCTGGATTTGATCTCTAGCACCACCACCACAAGCAACAATAATAAAAATCACTATAGATAAATAAAAACAATACTAAAATGTTCAAGTAACCCACAAGAAGGAAAAATAATACAGAGGAGCAGAGAAACAAGGGAGAGAACAAACAGAAAAGAAAAAGCAACATGGCCAACTTTAGCCCTAATATCAGAAATTACATTAAATGTATGTGTCTAAATATTACCAAATGAAAGACACTTTGGCAGAATGGACTTTTAAATGATTCATCTATAAGCTCTCCATAAAAAGTCCACTTCAAATACAATGGAATGCGTAGATGGAAGTAAAATTACGCAAAAAGTTATACTATGCTGATATTAATTCTAAAAGAAGGGATTGATATATTAGCATCAAATGAAGTGGAGTTTAGAGCAAAGAAAATTAAAACGGATATTACACCAAGAAAACGGCAATCCTAAATGCACATGCACTAAACTTGGAATGTATATATATACAGCAAATACTGATAAGCTGAGCAAAAACTGGTAGAGAAATAGACAAGTGCACAATTATAGTTGAAGATTTCAATACCATCTCTCAAGAACAGATTAAATAGAAGAAAATCAATAACAATATAGGGCTGAATAACACCATTAATCAATAGCATCTAGTCAACATTTATAAAAAAGTGTTCCACTGAGCAAAAGCGGAATACACTTTTTTCTCAAGAATGGAACATGTATCAAGATGGACCATACCTGTACTATAAAATAAACCTCAGTAAATTTGAAAAAATTAAAATTTTACAGTGTATTCTTTGACCAAAATGGAAGCAAACTAAAAATTGATAACAAGAAAGTCTTTGAACACCTGTAAACTAAACAGAATATTTCTAAATAATTCATGGGTCAATGAGGAAGTCAAGAGGGAAATAAAAGATACATTAAGTTGAGTTAGGGGCTGGGATTTAGCTCAGTTGGTAGAGCACTGCGCTGCAGTCTCTGATGTCCCGAGTTTGATTCCCAGCATCACAAAAACGGGAGAAGGACCTGGCAATCCACTCCCGAGGCAATCCCGAAACAGTCAGCCATTGAAAACCCTGTAAGGGTTGCTATGAGTCGGATACCGACTCGATGGCACCTAACAACAACAACAACAACAAGTTGAGTTAAAATGAAAATACACCATTTCAAAATTTGTGGAGCACAGCTAAATCAACGCTGAGAGGAAATTTATAATGTGTATGCTAACATTTGGAAATCTGGAGGCATCTCAAGTCAAAAGTCTAAGACTGTACTTCAAGAAACTAAGGAAATAGAAAAGAAAAAAGTTAAAAGCAAGGAGAAAGAATAACATGATAAAGATCCAATCAGAATTCTGTGAATTTGGAAACAAAAATAATTGAGAAAAATCAATGAAACAAATAGCTGATTCTTAAAAAAGATTTTTTTAAAAACAATCAATGAGCTCTAGCAAGACCAACCAGACAGAAATGATAATATGAGAAATGAAACAGCATATCATGGCAGCTCCCACAGACATCAAAAGAATGGCAGGAGAATTTCAGGAGCAACTCCATAAACATGAATCTGACAATGAAGATGAAATGATCTGATTCCTCAAAAGGCACAAGCCACCACATTTGCCCTAATATGAAATAGATTGATTGGCTCTATAATTATTAAGGAAATTGATTCCTAATTTAAAATCTCTTAAAAAAGAAATCTCAGTCCAAGATGGTTTCACTGTAAAATGTGACCAAAAGTTTAAGGACAAACTGACAGCAATTCTACTCAATGACTTCCAGAAAGTTGAAGAGGAAGGAACATGTCCAAATTCTTTTTGTGAAGCCACTGTTAACCCCAAATAAAAAACAAGAACAATACCAAAAAGAAAACTAAACACATGAAAATAGGTAAAAAAAATTCCTTTGTAAAATATATAATACAATTCAATAATATATAAAAATACTATGCAAGAGTTTGTTCAAGGTATGCAAGGTTGGTTCAATATATGAAAACTAGTTGATGTAATCTACCATATCAACAGGCTACAGAAGAAAAATCATATGATCCTATCAGTTGATGAAGAAAAAACATTTGACAAAATCCAACAGCCATTCATAATTAAAACATTCAGAGAGGGTTATTTCCTCAACTTGACAAAGACATCTGCAAAAGTCCCAGAGCTAACATCATACTTAATGTTGAAAGGCTGAACACTTTCTTCCCAAGATCAAGAATAAGAATGTACACTCTTACTGCTTCTACTAAACATAGTACAGGGAGTTCTAGCTAGTCCAATAAAACAAGAAAGGGAAATACAAGGCATTCAAGTTATAAAGGAAGAAATAAAATTGTCCTTCTTTGTAGATGACTTATCTATGTACAAAATTCCACAGAATCTCTAAAAACTCTCCTAGAACTAAGTGGCTTCACAAGGTATAAGATTAATGAACAAAATTAATTGTATTTCTATACACTAGCAATTAGCACTTAGAAATTGAAATTAAAAATACAAAAACCATTTGTAGTCACTCAAAAAACACTGAGGTACTAAAGTATACATTTAAAAATATACAAAATGCTCCAGCAAACTGCAAAGCACTGATGAAAGAAAGAAAGTCCACTCCGGCTAGCAAAGATGTCAATTTGATATTGGACATGAGGGCACTTTTGTCCCAGTGATTATAGAGGTAAGAGCTAAGATGAGAGCTTGAACTCTTAGGCAAATGGAAAAAGGAGTTGAGGAAAGTGGGACAGCACCAATTGTGGGAGACCCAGGCTGTGTGCCAATGGAGAAAAGAGCTGGTCTTTCATTGGGCTGTGGGAGTGGTCTGAGGTCTGATGATTTTTGTTAGTCATGAGGCTTTTTTTTTTTTTTAAGTTAAAAAATCTCCTCCTTTTGGTTTAAGGAGATTTTCCCATCTGAGATACAGATCAGCGGCCAGTTTGTCCTTGGAGACATCATGGTGCCACTGTGCACTAGGTAGGTTCTTTCTCTTGTGATAAGCGGTTGAGGGGCTGGTGCATCCCACTCACTGTTGACAAGGGAAAGAGAAAGTCTTGGTGGGTGACAGGGCTTATGGAATAAGGGCCTGAGGACCTATTTCCTCTTGTCCCCATGAGGGTCCCTATTTCTATTTCAAATTCTCTCCAAATTGATATGCATGTTTAATGCAATTCCTACTAAATTGGAAGAAAGACTTTTTGTGGCTATAGATAAGATTATTGTAAAATTTATAAGGAAAAGCAAAGAAACTAAAGTAGCTAGCACAATTTTTAGAAAGGGATAAAATTGGATGAATTAGTCTACTTGATTACAAGATTTATTATATGACTACAGCGGTCTTGGTAGAAGGATGGTCACCTAATCAGGGGAGCACAACAAAGTATCTGAAAGAGACCACCACAGGTGGCAACTTATTTTTGACCTGTTTGCCAAAGCAGTTCAATGGAAGAATGGTCTTTTCAACAGATGGCGCTGGAGCAATTATATATCCACAGGCAAAAAAGTGTTGACTTCAATCTCCCGCCTTATTAAAAATTAACAATATGATTCATAGGTTTCAATGTAAAGTATAAAACTATGAAACTTTTAGGAGAAAACTTAATAGGGCTTGGTGGGAGTGGTTCTTAGACATGGCATTGAAACCACAATGTATAGATTTTAAAAAAGCAATACATTGAACTTCATCAAGATCCAAACTACTTGATCTGTTGAAGACTTTGTTAAAAGATAACCATACAGGGTATAAACTGAGAGAAAATATTTGCAATCTATGTATATGACAAAGGATTCTTATCTAGAATATATAAAGAACTCTCAAAAATCAACAGCAAAAAAATACAAATAAGTTAATTAGAAAAAGGACTATGTACATGAAAAGACATTTCACTGAAGAGGATATGTGGAGGGCAGATGAGCTCAAGGAGTGACCATCAGCATACTGACAGTGCTGTTGGAGAATAGAATATCCCACCCCAAAAAGATTTCTTTGACAGGGTTGGTGTTGGTGTTTCAGAGGAACTGCAGACCTCTAAGACACGGGGATTGCTCTGAAAAGCTGTTAGTTTGTAAAAAGAAATTTACATCTACTACATTAGTAGAGGGCTGGGATTTAGCTCAGTTGGTAGAGTGCTGCGCTGCAGTCTCTGAGGTCCTGAGTTCAATTCCCAGCACCACAAAAATGGGAGAAGGACCTGGCAATCCCCTCCCAAGGCAATCCTGAAATAGTCAGCCATTGAAAACCCTATGAGGGTCGCTATGAGTTGGATACCGACTCAACGGCACCTAACAACAACAACAACAACAACAACAACAACAACATTAGTAGAGGGCTAGGATTTATCTTAGTTGGTAGAGTGCCACTCTGCAGTCTCTGAGGTCTCAGATTCAATTCGCAGCCCCTCAAAAATGGGAGAAGGATGTGGTAATCCACCCCCAAGACAATCTCGAAACAATCAGCCATTGAAAACCCTATGAGGGTCTCTATGAATCAGACACAACAACCTAACAACAACAACAGCATTAGTAAACTAACAGGAGAGACAGACACAGGCCTTTTAAGTGATGTTACCATCCCCTCCCCTTGGGAGACGGACATGGCTATCCACTCCTGAAGCAATACTGAAACAATCAGCCATTGAAAACCCTAACAGGGTCACTAACAACAACAATAATAACCACCCCTCCCCATGATCTTTCCCCAGGTAAAATCGTTTGGGGGTCTGACTACTGACTGCATGGAGATGCCCACTGATGGCTGTTATCTGGGGACCTTTATCTCCATAACAAGGCAATCCTTGCTTGCTGTGCACCTCCTCCCCACCTTCCATAGCCTCTAAATCCCTTCTTCCCAGAGGCCTCAATGTTGCCTGCATTCCCTCCACCTCCTCCCCTTCCCTTCTAGATGCTACTAAGTTGGTATGCTTTCTTCTTTAATCTTTGTCAATTTACTCCTGCGAACCTTCAGAAAATAAAGGGAAGGAAGATTTGGCTTGTCCTGGGAAGGATGGGAAGAAACTGTAGCTCCTACACTGGTGGAAGGACTGGAAATTGAGACAGGAACTCCTCTTTCTGGAGAACCATTGTCAGTTTCTTAAGCAAAAACAAACTGGAAACCAAATTTATGCGTCACCATACAACCCAGAAGCCTCAGGCCTGGACATTTATCCCAGAGTAATGAAAACTTAACTTCCACACCAAACCCTTATGCATGCTGTGTTCACAGAAGCTTTGTAACAGTCAAAAACTGAAAGCAATCAAAATGTCTTACCATGGGGGAGGGTCACACAAATGGTGTTAGAGGAATTTAAAGTCTGTACTGCTTGCTGCTCTATCAAAGACCCAGGAGAAGTGGCTCCAAAGAAACAGGTTTATTGGAAGCCAGCCCTGAAGAAGATGGAGGAAACTCTTCATCTCAAATCTCTATCTCAGGGAGTTTCAGGGCATAAAGAACTTGTGTGGGAGAAAAAGGGGGTACAGTGAAACAAGGGGCAGGGAGCCCATGTGCTAGGTGGGGTCTCCTCCTCCTCCTTATAAGGTATCTTCTTTCTTCTTCCCTTGTGGGAGAATCCCACCACAATGGATTTCGACCTCCTATGGCAACTCACTGAAAGCCTAAGGAAGGGTTTCTCTCCAGCAGAAAGCACCAGGGAGGGGCAGAAGGAAGAAAGGGTGGGAAGGGGAGCAAGGAACAGAGTCAAATGAGCCCCTGTTAGAGCAGTACTGCAAGGTCTGAGTGTAACTGCATTGTACAAACATAACAATATCATAACAGTATAGCAGGTCTCATGCTGAAATGGAGGCAGAACCCCAGGGGATGGAAGTTATACACATAGTAGGGAAACCACAGTTTACAATTCATGACAGATCTCAAAATAACTAGTAGAGGAGTTCAAAAGTCCTTGGCCCAAAGAAATACTAATTACCAATTTGATCAGTACACATTGTGTATATGTTTTGAATTATCAAAATATGCCTTATAAATATGCCTTATAAATATGTACAATTATTATGTGCAAATTAAACATAATAAAAGAGAGAACTCTTGAGTTTGTTGCCGTACCATTAATATTAGTCACTGATAAAGAATCTCAAAGTAGAGTGGCTTAAAACAGCCCAAGTTTATTATCCCACTCTCAAGGTTGACTACGGCTTTATTGAGCTAGGGCAGTCTCATGTGGGAGATTGTTTTTTAGGCTGTGGGTCAGCAGGGCTTGGCTGTCAAATGAGCATTGGATCTGTCGCACCTATGTTCATTTGGGATGCAGGCTGAGGGCTGCAGCTACCTAGCACACATTGTCTCAAGGCAGACCTCTGCAGCATGTTGTAGTCCCCTACTTGCCCACATTGAACACTCCCTTGCAATGCGCATCACACATAACCGGTGGATGGGAAAACTGCCCATACACAGTGTATACAGGAGGTAAGTGAATATCTGCTCAACCATTCTACTTTCTATCTCTATGGAATTGATTACCCTTGTTGTTGTTGTTAGGTGCTGTTGTGTCGTGTCCAACTCATAGCAACCCTAGATACAACAGAACAAAACAACCCTCAGTTCTGCTCCAGGCATATGATCTTTCTTATGTTAAGCCCATTATTGCAGACACTGTATCAATCCATCTAGTTGAGGGTCTTTCTGTTTTTTCTTGACCTGCCACTCTCCCAAATATGATATGTTTTAACAGCAATTGGTCCCTCCTGACAACACGTACAAAATATGTAAGATGCAGTCTAGCCATCTTGCTTCCAAGGAGCACTCTGGATGCACTTCTTCTAGGACAGATCTGTTGGTGCTTTTGGCAGTCCATGGTATATTCAATATTTGTCTCCAGTACCATCATCAAAAACATCAATTCTTCCTCTGTCTTCCTTATTCAATGCTTAGCTGTCACAACCATATGATGCAACTGAAAATACCATGGAACGAGTCAGGTGAACCTTCATCTTCAGTGTGACAGCTTTACTTTTCAGCACTTTCAAGAGGGATTTTGCTTTTCCCAATGCAACACATCTTTTGCTTCCTTTTTTTTTTTTTTTCAATACTAGGGGTTGAACCTAGGGCCTCACACTTGCATGGTTTGCAAGTGCTGTACCACTGAGCTGCACCCCCAGCCCATTTTTTAACTTTTTGAGACAGGAACTCATTAAATTACACAGACTGCCTCTGGTCTCAAACTTATGATCCTCCTGCCTCTGCCTCCTGAGTCACTGGGATTACAGGCGTGTGCCACCGTGCCCAGCTCACCTTTTGATTTCTTTACTCCTGCTTCATGAGTGTTGATTGTAGAACCAAGTAAACCAAAATCTTGGACAACCTTAATCTTTTCTCCACTTATCATGAGGTTGCTTACTAACCCAGTTGTAAAGATTTTTGTTTTGTTGATGTTGAGGTGCAATCCATACTGAAGGCTGTGTTCTTTGATCTTCATCCATAAAAGTTTCAAGCCTTCTTCACTTTCAGCAAGCTGAGTTATGCCATCTGCATAACACAAGTTAATGAGTCTTCCCCCAATCATGGTATCACATTCTTCTTCATATGGTCCAGCTTCTCAGATTATTTACTCAGTATAGAGATTGAAGAGGTATGGTGAGAGAATACAGCTCCAATGCACACTTTTCTTAACTTTAAACCAGGCAGTGTTTCCTTGTTTTGTTCAAATGACTGCCTCCTGATCCATATATAGATTCCTTATGAGTACAATTAAGTGCTCTGGTATTCCTATTCTTCGCAGTGTTATCCAAAGTTGGTTAGGTGGGATCATACAGTATTTGTCCTTTGAGGACTGGCTTATTTTACTCATCATAATGACCTCAAGATTCACTCATGTTATACCATACTATGGTTTGGCTCTGAAGCGTTCCCCAAAAGCCCATGGTTTTAAAAGCTTTGACCCCAGGCTGAAGTGCTGTTGGGAGGTGGTGCAACCTTTAGGAGGTGAGTTCCAGCAGAAGTAAGGTCATTGGGGGCATGCCCTCAAAGAGGATATTGGGACCTTGGCTCCTTCTCTGGCCCCCCTTTTTTCCCCAGCCACTATAAGATGACCAAGTTCCTCTGAAACTCCTTCCCCTCTGCCCATGTTATTCTTCCTTGCCACAGGCCTAAAGCAATAGGGCCCAGTGACTGTGGATTAAAACCCCTGAAACCAATGTACAAAATAAGGCTTTCTTCTTCTAAATGGATTTTCTCAGCTATTTTTGTAGTGATGGGCAGCTGACTATGTAAGAAACTGGTACTAAGTAGTAGAGTCATTGCTGTGAATAAACCTAATTATGTGGCTCAGAAATGTTTTCAACTGGTTTCCAGAAGGAATTTGGAAAACTTATGAGCTAGAGAAAACCTAGAATGTTGTAAGCAGAGGTCAATGAGTGATTCTGGTGAGAATGCTGAAAACCAGAATGCCAATTAAAATGGAGATAGTAAGACTGTGCTCAGGTTTTGGATGGATGTAAAGACTATATTGGGAATTAAACTAGAGGTCACATGTGTTACACTCTGGCAAAAAACTTGTGTACATTTTATCCATGCCCTGAGACTTTGTATGAGGCTGAGTTTAAAAGTAATAGACTAATTAATCTGGCAGAGGAAATTGCAAGGCAGCAGAGCATTCAGGCAGTGGCATGGATATACCAGCTGCTCTTAGCCAAATCTGTGGTGTGAATTTGGAGCCAAAAACAGAGTAGAAAGGTTCGGATAACTTGCAGTTTGGCCAAAAGAGAAGCACTTGTATAGGGGCCAAACAAGATACGGAGATCAATGCCCTTAAAAAGAAGCCGAGTACTTTGCATTGGGGCAGTAGGAAAGGTGCCTTGAGAGTGTCTGAGAAAATCAACAAGATCTCACCCATCGAAGGGGCAAAACTGTAGAAATGTAAATTTATTTCAGACTTAAGTTTGAGAAGAGAGCCCCGGTGTCCTCTGCTCATACAGGGTTACCTAGAGAATTATTTTTCCAGGATTCCTTTAGGTGTTCAGCTGTCATAGTATTCAGAGGCCATTGCAGCTGTGATCCAAGAGGGTATGGCTACTGCTTGAGGCAGTGGCAGACCACAGTATCATTCATGTGATACTGGTTTTGCAGGCAAGCAAAATGCAATAGTTGTGGGCCATAGAGGCTTCCACTGAGATTCAAAAGGGAAGCCTGGGAGGCCATGCTGTGTGTGGCAGGTTCAGAGGCCTGGAAAGCATCCATTCACATAGCAACACTTGAAGCTGTGAGATTAAAGCCAAAGCTGATATGGAAATCCCAGGAAGTTAGAGTTGCCTGACATGTGGGCTGCATGCTGAGGGAAGCTGCACACAGTGAGAAGAGTGGGCCCAGGAGAGAACATGTGGACTTGCACCAGCAAGGCCACACGAACAGGGTTGCCAAAGCCTTCTGGAGCTCACTTTGCACCGCCATGTGCTCTGAATGCAGACAAGGAGCTAAAAGATTTAATGTTTGCCCTTCTGGGTTTTGGTCTTGCTTTGGTCCAGTTCCTCCTTTGTATGCCCATTCTTTCCTTTTGGGAAAGAAATGTTTACCCTGTCCCACCATTGTACGTTGGAGGAATATAACTTGTCTTTTGGTTTTTGCAGTACACAGCTGAGTTTGCCTTAAGTCTTGGAGGAGACTTTGGACTTGTACTTTTGAGCAATGCAGGAACAGTTAAGACTTTAGGGACACTTTGAGATTGTTGTGGTTTGGATCTAAATGTCCCCCAAAGGTCATGTATTTGAGCATTTGGTCCCCAGCTGGTGGTGCTGTTTGTAGAGGCTATGGAAATTTAGGGACACAATAGTCTAGCTCTGTGGAATGTGGCTCCCTGGGGGAGGGGCTTGGGAGTTTTTTCTGAGACCTGTGGTTCCAGTAAGCACTCTATGTCTCCTGCCATGCAATGCCATGAGGTCCTCTGCAATGCCATGAGATCCTCTGCTATGGGCCCAACCATGCCTATTCTGTCACCACATACTCCTGCCTCTATGGACTAAATCCTCTAAGTGTAAGCCCTCAATAAATATTTTCCTCCCATAAGTTTGCTTAATTGGTTTCTCTGCCATAGCAGCAACAAGGTGACTAACACAGAGATGTACTGAATATATTTTGCATTGAGGGATGGGCATGATCTTTTAGGAGCCAGGGAAGAATGTTATGATTGGATCTTAAAAGTCCCAAAAGCCTTTTTTTTTTTTTTTGTGGTACTGGGGTTGTATCCGGGGCCTCACATTTGCATCCTTTGTAAGTCAAAAGCCACATTTTAAAGGCTTGGCCACAGCCTATGGTGTTACTGGGAGATGGTAGGACATTAAGGAAGTGTGTCCTCGTGGAAGGAAGTTAGGGCACTGGCATTGTGGCCTTGGAAGGATATTGGGACCCTGGCACCTTCCTTTTTCTGTCTCTGTTTTCTAGATACCATGAGGTGAGCAGCTTTTCCTCCACCACAGGCTCTCTGACATGATTTTCTGTCTCACCACAGACATAAAACATCAGACCTAACCAGCAACCAACTGAAGGCTCTGAAACTATAAGCCAAAACCAATCTCTCCTCCTTATAAAGTTGTTGTTCTCAAGTATTTCATTAAGCAACAGCAACCAAAACTGACTATCTCAAACTATGTGCCAGAATTTCCTTCCTTTTTACGGGTAAATAATATTCTATCCCTTGGTATCTATGGAAGTTTGGTTCCAGGAGGAAATCCCCTGGATATCAAAACCTTGAAAGTGCGCAAGTCCCTTATATAAAATGGTGTAAAGTTTGCATATAACCTATGCATGTCTTCTTGAATATTTTAAATCATCCCGAGAGCACCTGACATACAGAACAATGTAGATGCTGTATAAATAGTTATTTCCTATATTGTCCAAGAAATAATGACAAGAAAATAAAAACTGCACATGTTCAGTATAGAAAGTTTTTCAAAAAGTATTTTCAACCTGGGATTGGGTGAGTGGATGTGGAGCACAGGGATATAGAGGCCTGACCAAGGATCCTGCATCTTGTTTGTGAGTACTGGGATTGTTTATAACTTTTGGTTATGGTGTATAGTGCTGCTGTAAAACAATCTTGCTTCCAGTTCTTTGGATATAAACCCACAAGTGGAATTACAGGATTACATGTTTAACTTCTTAAGGAAATACCAGACAGTTTCCCACAGCAGCTGCACCATTTTACATTCCTACCAGAAATGCATATGTTACAATTTCTCCACATCCTTGCTGACAGGTTTTCTTTACTTTTTCTTTTTTTATTATTGTTGTTGTTGTTATGGTAGCCATCCTAATGGATTTGAACTGGTATCTCTGTGATTTTTCTTTCCACTAATGACTAATGATGTTGAGTATCTTTTCATGTACTTATGGGCACACCTTTAGAGAACTGTCTATTCAAGTTCTTTGCCCATTTTCTAAATCAAGATTTTTTAATTGCTGTTCCTGACTTGCAGGAGTTCTTCATATTTTCTGAGTATTAATTCCATGTTGGATAAATGTTTTGCAAATATCTTCCTTTTCACTGTGCTTCTAGTGTCCTTTGATACAAAAATGTGGTCAATTTTGATGAAGTACAATCTATTTTTTTTTTCTTTTGTTGCCTGTCACACACTTGGAAATTTTGGGGGGCACTATGACGAGATAGAAATAAAATATCATTTCCTCCCAAAGGCTGACACTTCTCTGTGGCTCCCAGTCAACCTTCTCTGTGCCCTGAGAAGAACATGTGGGGCATGGTATATTGGCATTCTCTTACCACTCCTGTCCCCACTCAGGCTGGGAGCGCCCTGATGGTGATGCTCTTTCTCCCTGCTCATCCAGGGGCCTGGGCAGCATAGAGAGGGCTGTACCAATTGTGGAAGTGTAAATTCAGGAGTAGCTGAACTAATAGCTCCAGGGAGGAAGCAGCCTCTCAGCACAGCGGTAGAATTTCAGATTTGGTGGTTTTCAATGCTCCCTCTTTCTTTCCATTGTCTTGGGAGGTTGATTTCCAGTGGGACCTGGCTTTTATAGAATTGCTCACAGCCATACTGTTCTATTGCTCTTGGGCAATGGCCTTATTTCCCTCCTCCTTTAATGAAAAGGACGTGTCTGCTGTGGGAAATTGGTGATGTATTGAGTCACCCAGGACTGTTTCTGTTCTTAGTGGAAGCCAGCATAGACAAGCCATGTTCTGAAGGTAAAGAGAACATGACCAGCTACTTCTGCTTAGGAAAGTAATTTCATCACCCCTGGTGTGTCCCTGCTAATTTGGAGCTGGGTTCATCCTCATATTCTCTCTCCAGTGAATGGTCCTCCTCAGGACATCCAGTTCAAAACACATTTATTTTTTTCGGTAGTGGGGGTTGAACCCAGGGCCTCGTGCCTGCATGCTTTGCAAGTGCTATACCGCTGAGCTGCACCCCCAGCCCTTTTTTTTTTTTTTTTTTTTACTTTTTGAGAAGGGGTCTCGCTAAATTACACAGACTGCCTCTGGTCTCGAACTTGCGATCCTCCTGCCTCTGCCTCCTGGCCAAGTTTCTGGGATTATAGGCGTGTGCCACTGCACCTGGATCCAAAACACATTTTAAAAATGACCTTTATATATGTGACTCTTCTGTGAAGCGCTGAGGCTCTTGGGATGCAAATTCAATATGAAGTCAAAATCAGAGCAAATGCTTCACAATAATAAAAAAAAAATGACTGAATAGAGTATGACTGGTTGTCAATTATCCTTCCCGAATTTTCCATTCCTTTTTGGACTGTTGATGTCACTATCAGATAATGGGTAGCAGGCATCAAAGCTTAGGGAAAAAAAATAATAGGAGAGAAACCATGAAGTTAGGAATATTCTCATAATTAACTCTTTGTGAAAACTGGCAAAAGGCTATCATTACAGATTAGTATTTGATTTTAGCAATAGGACATATTGGTTAAACTTGTACTGTGCTGTTCTAGTCCTCCTAGAATACATTTGAAAACGCGAGGCAGTCTAGAAGAGGAGGGCTTTCACTTCAGATGAACCTGGATTCAAATCCTTGAAAAGCCTCTTCTTCCCTCTAAGTATGATCTTGCTCATCTGGAAAATGAAGTTATTGAAAAATACCTCACAGAGTTGCTATAAGATTAAATGAGGCAGCATTTGTAAAACATGCAGCATATGCCCTATAAACACTAGCCCTTTAGAAATGGACAGTTATCAAAGGAAGAAGTTCAAAGGGCCAGGAAACACATGAAAAAATGCTCAATATCCCTAGCCATTATGGAAATGCAAATCAAAACAACACTGAGATTCCAGCTCACTTCAGTAAGAATGGTCAAGTCAACAAAACAAGTAAGAACAAGTGCTAGTGAGGATGTGGAGGAAAAGGAGTTCTTTTACACTGCTGGTGGGATTGTAAATTGCTTCAACCACTTTGGAAACCAATATGGAGTTACCTTAGATAACTAATAGAACTGCTATATGATCCAGTGATACCACTCCTGGGAATATACTCAAAGGATAATAAATCATCATACTACAGGGGCATCTGCACTTCCATATTTAATGCAGCACTCTTCACAATTGCAAGGGTATGGAATCAACCAAGATGTCCATCAACAGAAGAATGTATTTAAAAAGTTGCGGAGTATATATACAGAATGGAATATTTCTCAGAAATGAAAAAGAATGAAATAATGTCATTTGCAGCAAAATGGATGGAAATGGAAAATATCATCCTAAGTGAACAAACCCAGGCCCAAAAAGAGAAATACCATATGTTCTCACTCATATCTGGGAGCTAAAGCTAACTTTAAGGAAGGAAAAAAAAACTAAAAATAAGTAGATATGTTTTTTTTTAATTGGGCTTATCTAATAAGGGAAAATTTAAGTAGAGTAGAAAGAAGGGGGAGGGGTCTAGCAAGGGAGAGAAAAGATTGTGGAAAGGGGGAAAGGGAGGGAAAATAATATAGAGGGTTAAAAAACGGGAGAGAACAATTTCAAGTTACATGATGCAACTCCATGAATACATGGGAAAAAACAGGAATACAGCCCATAATTGCATATGATTTTTACCATATATTAATCAAAGGGTTTCACAAATTATGTAAGTTGATGTGAGTATAGCCAAAAACAATGGTAACAGGTGCACAATGGAAATAGCAAAAGTCTTACTACTCTGTACCCCACTAATATTAATAAAAAAAACTGATCCATGGAATTATGCATCATACTATCAAAAAATCATCATTGTTAATGTAAAAGCAGAAAAATCTAAAAAACATACTAGCCTATTACTTCTTCCTTCCACTGTCATGGACCCAGAGTTTAGGGGTGGAGTTACTTATGAGGTGATTACTAATTAAATGGCAAGCTAGTGGCTGACCAAATGGCCATGAAGATTGTTTGTTTGTTTATTTGCATATATGTGTGTGTGTGTGTGTGTGTGTGTGTGTGTGTGTATAGTTGTTGTTAGGTGCTGTTGAGTCGGTATCCGACTCATAGCAACCCTCATAGGGTTTTCAATGGCTGACTGTTTGGGGATTGCCTTGGGAGTGGATTGCCAGGCCCTTCTCCCATTTTTGGGGTGCTGGGAATCGAACTCGGGACCTCAGAGACTGCAGCACAGTACTCTACCAACTGAGCCAAATCCCAGCCCATATATATATATATATATATATATAACTATACATATACATATATAGTTATATATATACATACATATATAGTGATATATATATATATATATATATATATATATATATAGTTTTTTACAAGACATCATCTCCATTCTCTAGCTATTTCTTTATCACACAGTTGTGTGGGCCCTGAAAAAAATGAGCTACTCATAGCAAAGATGGGCTCCTCTCTGGAAGGTGGGCCTGGCTTTTAGTCTGTGCTTTTCCCATGACTTCTTTCCAGATTTCCCGAGCGATTTTGGGTTGGTGAGATGAGCTTTGGTGGCCACACTGGTTGTTGTCTGAATTCCCCACATCCGGTGAAGTCCCAAGATGTGCTCCATGGCAGTCACTCATGGCTGCAGCCCAGAGCCCAGCACACCCCCAAGAAAGAGACTTCTCCACAGTCACTCCTGACCATGGACCTGCAGCTGGGAACATTTTTTTTTTTTTTCCGCCTTGTCTAATGCAGTATTTCCTCTTTCTTGAGATCCCAAATCAGGAAAGAGACTACAACAAGTAAGGCATGGGATATTTGATGGCTTGTTTTTCCCCTGTCATCTCATTGGGGCATGAAATGAACAGGCTTCCTCTAGGTGCTGTGTCTGCCCCCAGGAAAGAGAAAAGGACAATGGCAGTGCATGGAAAGAACCTTGCAGGGTTAAAGGATTTATAAGAAATTAGTAACAGACTGCACTGTGGAGCCTGAAGGCAAGCGAGGAACATTGGGACTCTGTTCACTGAAGAGATAGGAGCAGGTTCCTTATATTTTGTATCACAAAGTTCTTAATTTTTGTTCCCTATGGAGAAATCTGTCTCCAAGGACATTGACAGTGCAGACTCCCAGAGGGAAAAAGCCTCCATCCTTGCTGCTCAGAAGTTTCCTTCTGCTGCCAGGACAGAGCGGAGGCATCGGCCCTGTGCACAGCACTCATGTGAAGGTGGGTAGGCAGGCCTTCTGGGGAGAGGAGTGGCTTCCAATTTTCCTTTTGGAAAAATAATTCCCCAGCAAAAACATTTTCATCATCTGTTCTCCTCACTTTTAAAGAAAGGTGGCAGACAAGATTAGGATCTATAGTATCTTATGTCACTAGAACAAAATACCTGACAGGCTTTTTATGAAGAAAAGTTTGTTTTGGCTTATGGTCCTGGAAGTTTAATTTCAAGATTAGGCAGCTCCATTTGCCTGGGCCTCTGGCAATGGTGCCATAGCTTGGCAGGAGCACATGCTTGGTTTTTATTTTTTGTTTGTTTTGTTTTTAAATTTTTACCATGGAAATGTGAAAACATATGCAAAAACAGAATGGTACAATGAACCTCTTATTCATTATCCAGGTTCATTAGTTATCAACAGACAGCTCATTTTGTTTTATCTATATTTTTCCAGTAACCACCTCCTCCCCACTGGATTATTTCAGTTAAATCATTCCCCCAGATATCATATTGTTTCATTTATTGGGAGTTAAGGGTGGATTTTTAAAAGAAAAATGCTTCTTTTAAACATGCCATAATCTCCTTCTTACACCTTAAAAACGAACAGTAATTTTATAATGTCATCTAATAATCAGCCAGTTTTCAAACTTAGGCCCTTGGCTCTGCAATGTCTATTAGCAGTGATGTTGAACACTGAGGTTAAACAGTTGGAACCATGCAAGACCCATACATTGCATTTGGCTAATAAGTTTCTTCTTGTTGTTAGGTGCTGTCAAGTCGGTGTCAGACTCATAGCGACCCTACGTACAACAGGCGAAACACTATTGTCAGTGCTTCTCTGCTATTCATGAGGCTTTCAATGGCTGATTGTATTTTTTTGTTGTTGTTGGAGGGAGTGGGTTGCCTGGTCCTTCTCCCAATCCTACAGTACCTGGTGTTCCCAGGTGGTCTCCCATCCAAGGATTAACCAGGTCCGACCTTGCTTAGCTTCTGAGATCTGACGGGATCGGATGCCACAGTGGTATGAGTACAGGCTGACTGTACCTAGCTACAGAGAAAATGGGAAATGTTATGGGTGCCCAGCTGAGATTCTGGAGTTCTGTTGTGGTAGGAAGGATGGAAGGAAGGAAGGAAGGAAGGATGGAAGGAAGGAAGGAAGGAGGGAAGGTAGGAAGGAGGGAAGGAAGAAAGGAGGGAAGTGGGTGTAGGGAGGGAGGGGAAAGTGCATGGGAGGGGGAGTCTTTGCAATTGAGGACTGGTATGGTATGGTTTGGGGCATGGTGAATTTCAGGTGCCTTTGGTAAATTCCAGTGGAGATCTGTGTAACTTGGAAAGAGGTTTCAGGAGCAATGTTGGACTTAGGATTTGTGATATTCCTTAGAAAGCTATAAGGTGTTTCATCAAGGTGGGACCCCATGAGACCTGGACGTGGGAGGGTGAATGCTGCATGTCATTTGTGGGATCAGAGGATAGCAGTGTGGAAACTTGGATCATTTGAGAGATGCTGTCAGGATGGAGAAAACTCTGCAGGAAAGTAGCCACAGGACTCAGCAACTGACTCATCAGGATGAAGAGGCAGAGGGAGGAGTCCAGGGTGACACTGAGGTGCCAGCCTCGGTGCCCGTGAGGGTGAAGGTACAGCTTGTGGAAAAGGAGATGGGAAAGAGAGGCAAATTTCTGGTAGGGTGGGGAGAGGACACAGGATATGGAGGAGGAGGGAAAGTCAGGTTTCGATATTTGACCACGCAGTGCCAGGAGCCATCCACGTAGCCTGAGTGTGTGGAAGCGCCCAGGCTCCCAGCAGAGGTTAGACAGCAAACCTGGGTTCTGCCACCTCTGGGCCATGGGGCATCGAGCAACTACTTAGCACCTCTGCACTTCATTGTCCTGGTGTGCAATAAGCAAACTAAGGCAATGCAGGGGAAGGACTGTGGATGCATGTAAGAACACAGGGGCTGCTTGACACATTTGATTTTATCAGGAGATCATAGGAAGTTGTGCCATTGGCAGTCAGAAATACTACATGGCACCAGCTCCACCTGGTATAGATCTGGAACCTCTGTCAGGAGGTGGGAGCTGGGAAACCTCCAGGGGAAGCAGGGACGTGCCAACACTCGCCGTGGGAGCAGGCCCTGTGGGTCGGCCTCCCCTGATTCCACCACCCTTCGAGGCCAGTGTCTCTGCACCACGGATGTTGTCTTCGCAGCTCCTATCAGCTTCCTCACAGAAGCTCCCCCTAGGTGCCTGTCTCCCTCAGCCGGGGTGCAGAGCAGCGTGAATCCAGCCTGTGAGGCTGAACTCCATGCACAGTAGGTGCTCAGCAGCTCCCTGTGGTTTGAAACAGTCTGCAGGGAAGGATTGATTGCTGGGGGAGGCCAAGGAACCTCTGTGTGCAGAAGGGCCCTGGCTGGAGCAAGAAAGCCCTGCACTGAGGCCGGAGAGGGCAGGGGTGCTCCCTCCGCTGCCTGGCTTCCTTTAGCGCTTCACCGCAGCCACGCTCTACCCTCATGCAGACAAAGTGGCAAAGTGGTTTTACTGAGAACAAAGCCTTGAGATTCAGCGGGCCAAATAGATCGGATCACATCAGCCAATGCCAGATAAACAGCCAGTGTCGGGAACGGCTAATTGGAAGCCAGAAACATACATGTCTGTGGCTTTCCCCGAGGTCAGCAGGTCCCCTTCCAGGTGCTGGCCCATGACACCTCCTGGGGACATCTAATAACTGAGAGGTTATTTATTTGCAAAGGACTGTCAAGTGGTTTATGACATAATAAATGATCCCGGAGCAAGGAAATGATCCTAGCTCTCTTCCAAGAAGGAAGAAGGTGTAGTCAGTGTTCCCCACACAATCCATCATTGTCAGGGCATGTGCAGAAGCCCCACGTCCCAGTCTATAGCTGCGGCTGCATGACTCTGCAAGGCTATCCTGGATGGAACGCAGGAGGGGCCTCAGAGCCTGCAGTGATCTGCATGTTCGTGTCTCTCAACCATTCATATGTTGAAATCCTCACTGCGGATGCATTAGGAGGTGGGGGACTTGAGAGGTGATTAGGTTATGAGGGTGGAGCTCTCACAAATAGGATTAGTGCCCTTATGATATAGACTCCAGAGAGCTCTCTTCCTGCCACATGAGGCTATAAAGGGCAGGCAGCTGTCTGTGACCCAGAAGAGAAGCCTCATCAGAAGCCAGCTTCTGATGGCTGGCTGGCACCTCCAGACCTGTGAAAAATGAGTTCCTGTTGCTCATAAAGCCAATCAACCTACACCACTTTGTCACAGCCGCCTGGACTGACTCATACACAGGCCGCCTCGTCCTAGCAATGAGGAAACTGGAGACTTGAAGGCAACTGTATGTCAGAGAATGAGCTTTGCCTGAGTGCCTACTGTGTGCCTGGTGTCATGCTAGCTTTACCTGAGTGCCTACTGTGCCCAGCATTGTGCTAGCTTTGTTCAGGTGCCTACTGTGTGCTTGACACCGTGCTATCTTTGCCTGAGTGCTTCCTGGGTGCTTCATACCATGCTAGCTTTGCCTGAGTGCCTACTGTGTGCCTGACACCATGCTAGCTTCTCCCCTGAATTTCCTTCACTGGGGCACTGTAAGTACTTCGTGAGGCTCCTTGGAAACATTCCTCCCTCCATCTTGCTCAGTGAGCATGACACTGCCCATCCCGCCCACCTCTGGCCAGTCATTGACAGAGATTTGACCCAATCCCCACATCCCTCCTGTTGCCTCAGGCAGGAGAGGAGAGGTGGTGCTGAGGCGACAGACTCCTTGAGCCCTGAAGGGCTCTTTGCAGCTCTTGCTCTGGGTTCTCTTGGATTCCCCGGGACTCTTCTCCCCATCACCATGCAGGGGCGAGTGAGGGGCCCCGGCAGGAGGCTCCACCTCCATGAGCTAAGGGGACAGAGAAAAGAGAGGGGCTCACGCTGGCCCTAAACTCAACCCAGAAGTACACACCTCCCAGCCCCCCGTAACAGAGCGCTAGCCACCCCATGCCCACAGGGGAGAGGGTAGGCCTGCTGCATGGCTGAGACTCACAGGACATATCTGAAGGGACAGGCAGTGCCCATGGCCACTGCTCACAATTTTGCTCCTGCCCCTGCTGGCCCCTGGGGAAGCATGGATGTGGCCCCTGGACCGCAGTCTCCCAGCCTCCCTACCACCGCTCTTGCGGCTTGCCCAGGCCACTTCCCTCCAACTGGTTATGAAGAGCAAAATTTATTTCTTCTTCTAAGGCTTCTGCATATATATGTTAGCAAATGTTTACGGACCCCAGACCTAAAAGATGATATACAGTGCATGCCTATGATCCCAGTTCAAGGCCAGAGGCAGCCTGTACAATTTAGCAAGACCCTGACTCAAAATGAAAGGATAAAAGAGGAACTGGGGATATAGCTTAATCATAAAGCACTTGCCTGGCATGATTGAGGCCCTGGGCTCAATCTCCCAGTACTAAAAACAAACAAACCAAAAAAGATATACAAAGAGAACTAAAATTTTAGGCTACAAGATGTAATAAATAAAAGGGTATTTGGATTTCCCTGTACCCTTTTTTGGCTTTTTTTTTTTTTTTTTTTTTTTTGATACAAGTTCTCACTGTGTAGCTCAGTCTAGACTGGAACTCACTATGTAGCCCAGGCTGGCCTTGAACTCATAATCTTCTTGCCTCAGCCTCTTGATTACAGGCACATGACACCATACCTGGCTTCCCCATACTCTTGACATTGATGTTTATTTTCTGTGTGACTCTGTAAAGAGATTTTTTTCTAGCCTATTTGTTTCTCTCTCCTCCACTCTCTCTGTCTCTCCCCCATTTTGTTTTTTCTCCAAACTACATATAAAATTTTTATGTTACTTCTATTTGAAATTAATTTAGAAAAGTTAAAGAATTTTTCAAATAGCTTTTTGTGGACCTTTGTAAAGTGTGTGTGTGTGTGTGTGTGTGTGTGTGTTTTATAAAAGAAACATATAAAATATGGGTAAAAAGTAGAGTGAATACTGTTGTGATTCTTTAAAAGTTGTTTGCAAATCCTTTGACAGACTGCCTTAGTCCATTTTCTGTGACTATAGCAAAATATCTGAGTCTGGGTAATTTAGAAAGGACAAGCGTTTATCTAGCTTACAGTTCTGGAGGCTGGAAAGTCATTGCCATATCTGTGGCCTTGGCCCCTGCTGCGAGTCTGGTGAGGCTTCTGTACTGCATCATACCATGGCCGAGGGCATCGCATAGTGAGACAGAGCAAGCATGGAGCTGGAGTCTCTTTTCCTCTTCTGCTGAAGCCACTAATGCCACCCGGGGGACCCCATCCTCATGACACCTTCTAATCTTAATTATATCCACAGGCCCTACTTCCAAAGACCATACTGAAGCCCTGTTTCCACTTTGAGGAAGCCAAACAGGAACAGATCCTACCTGCTGAATCCTTTGGTCTCCTCCACGTGTTGAAAGAGCTGCCAAGTCTGTGCTCAAACAGTAGGCGATGGTCCTGGGTCAAGTCCAGGTGGAATGTCTTCTTTGGAGAAGCTGCCCAGGGACAGGCAGAGGGCAGAATAAGCAGGCCGGGGGTTGTGTGGATTTCAGGAATATTGGGAAGGGGTTCTGAACAAACACTCTGTTATTCTACTGTAGGAAAGATACTTCATTGCTCCTGAGCTTTGTATTTGCATCTTGCAAAATGTCAGCAGTAACTCGGTCAGTCCTACCACCCTAGGCAGGATTAGTGCGCACAGCCCTGAGACTGGAAGGACCCGCTGGCCCAGGCCCCCAGGGAGAGGAAAGAAGGGTCAGTCCCAGCCAGCGTGTTCTCTGAGGACACCTTGTCCTTTGAGGCTGTGCCAGGGTTAATGAAGCCCGAAGCTGGGGAGAAGGTGCAGAGTCCTCAGCCAGGTCCTCAGGGGCCTGTGTGTCCCCCCTATTTGTAGACATGTATGGGGCCATTAGTAGGACCTGACATATGTCCTGGATACTGAATGAGTTTAACATACCACCCTGGGTCCACCCGTCAGGCTATGAAGGACAAACAGCTGAGAGAGACCGGAAGAATCAGAGCAGGGTCCAGAGAGGAAACAGCTGGAGGGTGGCTAGAAAGATAGAGAGAATATGCTTCCAGGCATGGTGTGGAGGATCACTGAGGGGTTGGAGCTGCAATTTGCTCTGGTGGAACAACAGAGTGGGCAGTGGACAGCAAGGCCACTTGTCCCAAAAGGGAAGGTCTAGGAAGAGCTGGGCTCCTTGCAAATGTCACTGAACTCTTTAGTGGGGAGGGATTTGAAACCCAGCAGCCTGCTTCCTGCAAGTTTGAGATGTGTTTAGAGATGCAGGTCAGGCTGCAGAGTAGAAAGTGAGGAAAGAGCCGAGTGCTTCAGGGCAGTCCAGGCTGGAGGAGCCATCTGCACTTACTTTTTGTAGCCCACGTCTGGATGTCTTCTCCGCGGGCCCAGTGCAGAGCCCCAAGGGCGGCTCTGCTGGCAGAATCAGGTTTCATCTGGTGGCAATTGCTGCTTCATCATCTGCCTGGCCAGTGTCAAAAAGAGGAAATGGCTCCCTTCCTTTTTGGGAGGTCTCTGCTTCCCTCCCACTCACCTCCCAGGTCCTGAGAGCAGAGAAGGCAAGGCCAGGGAGCTACCTGTGGCAGGTGCAAAACTTAAGGTGGTGCCAGAGAACTCAACAATCAACACAGATACTTCAATGTAAAATGTTTTTAAAAATCAAAATTAATGGCAATAATCCGTGCTGACATGGAGAGGTTTAAGTAAAGACAGGACCATGGACAGTGCCCAGCCCTATTGGAACAGGAGGCAAAAAGAAAGATGAGGTGTTCTGCTCCTGGACTGTGTAAAAGTGGGGCTCCCCTCTCACCTGCTTGGGTCACGGGCTCCCTGCATGTTGGAACCAACTCTGGAGCCTTTGTACACTGCACATGCCCAATCTCCATGTCAGGTGGGCACGGACATCCTCTCAGGGCCGGGTCCCAGGGGTAGGCTCTCCAGGTCCCCGAGTGATCGGCCTGCACAGCAGGAGCTGAGAACTAATGCGAACTGTTGAGCTCTTCTTGGCTCAACCACAGTGACTGCCAGTCTGGGGCCCCTGGAAGGCCAGCTGCCCCTCCACTGGGCTTCTTCTACCTGCAAGAGTTGAAAGTGAGTCATCATGCATTTGTGTTTTCTGCACAGAAATTGGAGAAAAGCCAAAAATCAGGAATCTTGTTGCCAATCACGGTGTTATGTGTTCCTGGAGGGCCCCCTCTGTGGGCCCCGGCTGCCTGGGTCCCAGGTCTTGCCCCTGTGGCAGGTCACAAAGTATCCATGCACTCCTGTGTCCCCTTCTCCTGGATATAGTGAACTTCTTTGTAGAGGGTAAACACCATTTTTTATGCCTGGAACATGCCCAGGCCTCAGCAACTAGTGACTCCCATTACATCTGATGCAATTTCACTAATGTGAGCCTTTCTAACAATGATCTCAGAAATGATTCCATGCATATCTTTAGCTGCATCAACAGGTCCTGCAGATGCGTTTGTTAAGTGCTGTTGGAAAGCCTCACTGTGCCATCCTAGGAGAAGCTGTGCCCATTTAGTATGGCAGTAAAACACAATTGTGTGCCACCTATGGACTGACATTCTGAGAAATGTGTCGCTTGCTGATTTCATTATTGTGTGCACATCAGAGTGTGTATTCACAAAACTAAGACGGCTACAATGTCACCGGGCAGTATAACCTTACAAGACCGCTGGTGTATATGCCGGCCCAACTGTTACATGGTGTGGGACTGTATTTATTACTCGCTCATTTCAAGCCAGGACCTACTGTAAGGATGGGCCCAATGTATTATTCAGCTTGTGTGTCACTGTGATCAAAATACCTCACAGGAACAACTTAAGGAAGGAAAGGCTTATTGTAGCTCATGGTTTCATAGGGTCAGTCCATAGTGGCAGGGAAGGCATGGCTGAGGAATTCAGTTCATGGCTGCAGAGCATATACCAGAAGCCCTTCACATCATAGTGGACCAGCAAGCAGAGGGTGCGAGGCTGGAATAAAGGCCCAGGTGTCACTGTCATGGGCTCACCCCCTGCTGACCTACTTCCTCCAGCCAGGTCCCACCTCCCAAAGTTATGCAGCCTCTCAAACAGTACCACTTGCTGGGGGCCAAGCATCCAAACATGAGGCTGTGGGGGGCATTTTACATTCAAACCAGAACAGATGGAATTATTGTTGTTGTTGTTGTTGTTAGGTGTCATGGAATCAGGTCCGACTCATAGCAACCCTATATACAACAGAACAAAACACTCCCCAAATCTGTGCCAGGCACATGATCTTACTTATGTTTATGACCACTGTTTAAGACCACTGTTGAAGCTACTGTGTCAATCCATCTAGTTGAGAGTTTTCCTTTTTTGTTGTTGTTGATCTGCCATTCTCCTAAACATGATGTCCTTCTCCAGGGATTGCTCCCTCCTGACTACATGTCCAAAATACATAAGATGCAATCTAGCTATGCTTGGTTTCAAGGAGCGTTCTGGTAGCACTTCTAGAATGGATCTGTTGGTGTTTTTGGCTGTCCATGATGTATTCAATATTTGTCTCCAGCACCATAATTTAAATGTATCAATTCTTCTCCTGTCTCCCTTGTTCAATGTCCAGCTTTCACAACAATATGATGTGACTGAAAATAACATGGCATGAGTCAGGTGCACCTTGGTCTTCAATGTGACGTCTTTACTTTTTAACGCTTTAAACTGGGCTTTTGCAACAGTTTTTCCCAATGTGATTCATCTTTTGATTCATTGACTACTGTTTCCATGGGTGTTGACTACAGAGTCAAGTAAAAAATCTTGGACAACCTCGATCTTTCCTCCGTTTATCATGAAATTGCATACTGACCCAGTTGTAAGCATTTTTGTTTTCTTGGTGTTGAGGTGCATTCCATACTGAAGGCTGTTTTCTTTGATCTTCATCAGTAAATGTTTCAAATCCTCTTCACTTTCAGCAAGCAGAGTTGTGTCATCTGCATAACGCAGGTTATTAATGAGTCTTCCTCCAGTCATGATTCTGCATTCTTCTTCATAAAGTCCAGCTTCTCACATTATTTGCTCAGCATGGAGATTGAAGAGGTGTGGTGAAAGGGTACAGCCCTGACACACACCTTTCTTGACTTTAAACCAGGTAGTGTTTCCTTGTTCTCTTTAAACGACTGACTCCTTGTCCATGTACAGATTCTTCATGGGTACAATTAAGTGCTCTGGTAGTCCCTTTCTTAGCAATGTTATCCATAATTTATTGTGATCCACACAGTCAAATGCCTTTGAATAATCAATAAAACACAGACATCTCTCTGGTATTCTCTGCTTTGGCTAATATCCACCTGACATCAGCAATAACGTCCCTGATTCCATACTCTCTTCTGAATCTGGCTTGATTTTCCTCTAATTTCCTGTTTATATACTGCTGTAGTCACTTTTGAATGATCTTTAGCAAAATTTTACTTTTGCATATGATATTAATGATATCATTAGATAATTTCCACATTCAGTTGGATCCCCTTTCTTGGGAATAGGCCCAAATATGGATAACTTCCAGTCAGTTGGTCAGGTAGCTATTTTCCAAATCTCTTGGTATAAACAAGTGAGCACTTCCAGTACTGCATCTGTTTGTTGCAATATCTCTATTGGTATTCCATCAATTCCTGGAGCCCTGTGTTTTGCCAATTCCTTTAAGGCAGCTTCCACTTATTCCTTCAGTACCATTGGTTCCTGATCATATGCAACATCTTGAAATGGTTGATTATCCACCAATTCTTTTTGGTATAATGACTCTGTGTATTCCTTCCATCTTCTTTTGATGTTTCCTGCATCATTTAATATTTTTCCTATAGAATCCTTCACTATTGCCATTGGCAGCTTGAATTTTTTCTTTAATTCTTTAAGCTTGAAAAAACCAGAGTGTATTCTTCACTTTTGGTTTTCAATCTCCAACTCTTTGCACATGTCATTATAATAGTTGATTTTGTCTTTTTGAGCTACCCTTTGAAATCTTCTGTTTACTTCTTTAAGTTCATCATGTCTTCCTTTTACTTTATCTGCTCCTCCTTCAAGGACAAGTTTCAGCATCTCTTCTGACATGTAACTTGGTCTTTTTTTTTTCCCTGTCTTTTTAATAATATTTTGCTTCCCTCATGAATGATGTCTTTGATGTCATGCTACAACTCATCTGGCCTTCGATTGTATGAGACAGGGAATAATAAAAGATTAAGCCCCTCCCCTCATAGTGCTTATGGAGAGACAGAAAATACGACAAAAAACAAATTTGCTATGTAATACTAAGTGATATAATACTAACACTAAGTGAAGGATAATAAAGCATGCTAGGGATCTGGGAGGGCTGGGATTTAGCTCAGTTGGAGGAATCTTACCCCTCAGTTCTTCCTCAAACCCCAGAAGGCTAATGAGCTATGAAAATGCTTCCCTAGGCCTGGGGTGAGGGGACTTGCTCTTCTCAGAGGGGCTTCACCACATCCCAGTCATCTCCTTGCCCCCAGTAAGCATTTCCCAGTAGAGTGCTGCGCTGCAGTCTCTGAGGTCCCAAGTTCAATTCCCAGTACTGCAAAAATGGGAGAAGGGCCTGGCAATCCACTCCCAAGGCAATCCTGAAACAGTCTGCCATTGAAAACCCTATGAGGGTCGCTATGAGTCAGATACCGACTCGATGGCACCTAACAACAACAACAACAAAGGGATCTGGGGAGCTATTTTATCCAGTGAGTGACAGAAGAGACATTTGAATACAGAGGTTAGTGAGGTAAAGGAGTAACCATAACTTAATTTGCAGAAAAAAATGTCAGGCAGGAGTACTTCAGTGCATAGGCCCTGGGGTAGAAACACTCTGGGTTGTTCCAGGACCCACTGGGGTCCTGGTGGCTGCAGAGAAGGGACAAAGGGTAGAGCATGGCAAGCGGGGAAAGGGCTTGGGCTCTGGGTGTTTATTCTGAATGCAGGGGGAAGCAGATGGCTTAGAAGGCAGGCAGAAGGACATGATCACAGTTACCAGAGTTGGAAAGGCCCAGGTGGTGCTGCAGTGGAGGCCCCTGCTGAGGAAATGTGGGGCTTCTTCCAGCTGCAGGAATCTTACCCCTCAGTTCTTCCTCAAACCCCAGAAGGCTAATGAGCTATGAAAATGCTTCCCTAGGCCTGGGGTGAGGGGACTTGCTCTTCTCAGAGGGGCTTCACCACATCCCAGTCATCTCCTTGCCCCCAGTAAGCATTTCCCAGACATTGGAGGAGCTGTACGGTGGGGGAGGGGAGACTGTCCATGGTCTCCACCAAAAGAAGGAGGAGGCAGCCACAGGAGTTCGAAGCCGTTACTTCCACACCAGTGGATTCTTGCAATGGCTCTCACTCCAGAGTGCTTACTTCCTTAGGGTGCTGAGCATCTGTGCTTGGAACGTTCTTCTTTCCTGTCTCAGACAAGATGGCAACTGAACCTTGGTGTGTGGTTGGGAAATGTGTCCCCGTAGGTGATGGCAGCTTTCCTGTGGCCTGAAGTAGCTGCTTAGCTTTCAGACATGTGCAGGTCCCTGCACTTGGCAGCGGGTCCTGGGTTCCCCCAGGCAAGGCCACAGCAGGCTGCTAGGGAGAGAGTGAACATCCAGGTGTTTCTGGGGCGATGCAGGAAGCCAGTCCAGAGTATGGGTGCAGGAGGCCAGCAATAGGCAGGTCCTCTCCAGCAGCAGATACCCCTGTGCATCTGTGTTTTCTCATATGAAAGAATTTCTATGAGACACAGAAGTTATAATAGAGAATACAGATTAAGTTTATTAAAGAGAGTCCACATACAAGATGTGAAAGTGGGCAACAGTGGACGGCTGCTTAGAGCTGAGGTCAGCTGCAATGTTTATAGTGGGGTTTGAGCCTTCCATGGAAGGAAAGAAATATTTACCCCTAGGGTCTGCTCCCTGAATGGGTTAATGGATTCCCAATGTCTTAAAGGACTGGGCTCAGAGGTGGGCATTTCAAAAGGTTAGGAATCCAGGCAGCTACCAGGTCAATAAGGGAGCAGAATCCACTAACAATGTTAGTTGCTGGGGGTTGGTGCCTCTCTCACAGTCTTTATCATTCTTCCTGGATGAATGTATAAGTGAAGAGTGATTTTAATTTGGTTTCCTTCTAGCAAGTATGCTGTTTACAAGGGTATTATCTATCGGGGAGGCACTGACCACCAGACCAAAGCCTTTGTCTCACAGGAGGCTCCCACTGATATTTATATTACATGGCTGGGAAGTACCTGGCTGGGCTGGGAGATGGGTGGCTACAGAGGCCTGGATTCCCTTTCTTCCTGCCTGCTATGCCCCCTGTCACAAGGAGACTCTCCTGTGTTCAGGCACAGGCAGGGCTGGAGCACTCAGCAAGGGAGGTGGGAAACACCTACTGGGTGCATCCCATGTAGCTTCCCTTCAGAGCCAGGGGTTCAACATAAATAGCAAACACCATAGGTACAGGATCCTGCCCTAGTGCTGGCAGACCATGGGGAGATAGCACCCAAGCTGGGTTTTGTCCCTGACTTCCCATCACAGTTTCTGGGGTTGCTACTGAGGGATTGTGAGCAGCAGCTCTCCTTCTGTTTTCCAGCCTTCATGAAGTCAGTTCAAAATCCTCACAATGATGAGGAAGTTGCCCTCTGGCACCCACTCCACAGCCCTTCATTGTGTCTGCTGTGTACTGGGCTTTGGTATTCACAGAAAGCTTATTGCACTCATTTGATCTTTTAAAAAATTTTTCACATTAACATAATTAGTGGGAAGTGCTACAGTTTGGTTCTGAAACGTCCCCCAAAGGTCCAGGTGTTAAAGCCATGGGCTACAGCCGTGGTGCTGCCAAGGTGGTGGAACCTTTAAGGGGCAGATCCTAGCGAGGGAAAGTAGGGTCACTGGGGGTGTGCCCTTGGAGGGAACATTGGGACCCTGCCCCTTCTCCTCCCTCTCGTTGCTTCCTAGATGCCACTAGGAGGTTGCCATGTGTCGCCACAGGCCCAAAGCAACCAAACCAAGATATCATGGATTGAGACCTCTTAAACGAGCCAAAACAAACTGCTCATATTTTTAAGTTGATTAGCTTAGGTATTTTGTGACAATAATGGAAAATTAGAACAGAAAGCATTAGATTGACGTGGCTCCCTGGGTTCCCATGTAAGCAACTTCATGTAAATGGTCATGTTCTAGACCAATCAGTCATCACCAACAAACCTCCACAGTCTTTCTACTGGACTGACCAAAATGAGGCCACTGCTCCACTGTGAGCAATATGAGGATTGTCTTTGTCTCCTTCCCCATTTGCCCTATGAAAGCCTTCCCCTTGTGCCTCTCTTCACTGGAGCTCCAAATGCATGAGACTAGAGTTGCCCAATTCATAGATGTTTGTCAGCTCGAATAAATACCAAAATTTTAATGGGCCTTTGTTTGTCTCTAAACAATCATTTGCCTGTGTGGTATTTGTATTTTTGTTGGGTTGTCTGGTGTAGGGAAAAATTGGGAGGAAATTGGCAAAAACCCCAAAACTTGGAAAGCAGCTTTTGAAGATCTGGTTTGTAAGTTAGAAATCTAGGGAAAATGAAAGTAACTTGGTTGGACGTTTGTACAAAACCCTTCACAAATCCCCCGAACCTGATTGGACAATTGGACTCAAAGCTGATTTGCTCAGGCCATTCCGTGGGCAAGCTATATAAGGAGCTGCACTGTGGCAGCTCAATCCTTTTTTGCCCGGACCTTCGACCACCAACAAGGAAAGATACCCGTTTTTCACCTGGACCACCGATATGGGAACAGCTCTCTCTGCTATCTTGCCCAGACCTTCAGTAAGGAAAGAACACTCTCCCACATAGACCATCAACAAGGAAAGAATTTGCTCTCCACAGAGAGCACCAACATGGAAGCATCTGCCCTTGAGGCTGTATAAGAGCTGCTAGCACTTAAAGCAGTATGCTTTGGGTGTCTGTCCACCCTGATGAGGGCAGAGAAATAAAGAGCTGTGTTTGTCCCCACAAGGCAAAAGTGCCAGAGGCTTTTCCTTTCTCCCATCTCCACCCATCCCGAGGGCTGCAGGAGTCCATGCTTCTCACCCGAGGGTCCTGAGTGAATTGTGTTTAGTACTTGTGCGCATGGCGGGCCGCCTGTCCGAACATCCAGGCTGAACCAGGAGGTATAAGAGCTACAAGCATAAGTAGTTCACACCAGTACCTATATGTGTGCATATTTAAATGATGTTATAATTAAAGTTATAGCCATGTACCACATAAAGCCTCTTCAGTTGCTGATGGACTGCATATATGATGGTGGTTCATATGATTATAACAGAGCTGAAAAATTCCTATCTGTAGTGATGCCATTGTTGTTGTTAGGTGCTTTAGAGTCGGTGTCTGACTTATAGTGACCCTTTGTACAACAGGCAAAACACTATTGTCAGTGCTTCTCTGCTATTCATAGAGTTTTCAATGGTGGATTGATTTTTGGGAGTGGGTTGCTGGGTCCTTCTCCCAAGCCTACAGTATCTGGTGTTCCCAGGCAATCTTCCATCCAAGTAATAACCAGGCCCGACCCTGCTTAGCTTCTGAGATCTGATGGGATAAGATGCCACAGTGCTATGGCTGTAGGCTAGTGATGTCATAGCTATCATGATATCACAGCACAATGCACTCCTCATATGTGTGTGGTAATATTGGCCAAAACCAACCTATTGCACTGCACTACCAGTCATAAAAAAGTAGAAGGCGTACAATTCTGTGTAGTATATAACACTTGGTAATGATAACAAACAATCATGTTACCAGTCTATGTATTTATTGTGCTATACTCTTTATCGCTATTTTATAGTAGATTCTTTCTACTTATCAAAGGAAGTGCACTGTTATACCATGGGCCGCGTTATACCCGCAGCAGCCTAGCATATCTCATTATTTACTGTATCTCTCTCTTTTTCCCTTTTTTTTTTTTTTTTTTTTTTTTTTTTTTTTTTTTTTTTTTTTTTTTTTTTGTCTCACTATGTAGCCCAGGCTTGTCTTGAACTAGTGATCCTCCTGTCCCAGCCTCCCAAGTGCAAGGCACGGCACCTCTTGGCTGCACTGAGTACTGTCAATTTAGATCTGTGTGAGCACACTCTAGGATGAGTGCACAGCTACAAAATCACCAGAGGGCTCATTTCTCAGAACAAATTCCTGGCATTGTCCACTGACTCATTTGTTGTTGTTAGGTGCCGTCAAGTCGGTATGCAATTGTCATAGTGACCCTACATACAATAGGCGAAACACTATTGTTAGTGCTTCTCTGCTGTTCATAGGGTTTTCAATGGCAGATTGATTATTGGGAGCGGGTTGCCAGGTCCTTCTCCCAAGCCTGCAGTATCTGGTATTCCCAGGCATTCTCCCATCCAAGTACTAACCAGGCCCGACCCTGTTTAGCTTCTGAGATCTGATGGGATCGGATGCCACAGGGCTACAGCTGCAGGCCCACTGACTCATGGCTGTCCCTAAATCAAGGTGAGTCTCTACCAACCTGGACTCTAACTGAATATGAAGGGAGGACTAGAGGAGAAGCTACAGGTGGAAATGGCAGCCCTGGCCAACGGTAACGCACCGGGACCACCTTTTTTGCCCTTACATCAGACCCTTTGGTGAATTCCTGTCTCTGCAAAAACACAGACAGTCCTGCATCTCATGTAACACAAAGAGCTTGGACTTTTGTTCTAGTTTTGATTTTCCTTCCATTGACAAGATCTTCCTCCATGGGACTTAAGCATGCCAGCATGGGGCCCAAGTCCCTTATACCTTAGTTACCTTCCCTTCCCAAAGAGCTCCAAATCTTGGGCTTTGTGCATAGGGAGTATTGTGAATGAATGTGTGTAAACTGAATTCTACATATTTTTGTTTACTTGTTCTTACAAGCCATGGAAGAACTCCTCCTTCAGTGCCTTCCTGGGGAAGCCACAATTTTCTGTTCAGAAATTGCATCATCTTCATTTTCTATATCAGTAGCACATTTCCCCCCATTTCCTTCTAGCATTTTCTATTTGGTCCCATGTCTTCTTATTGGGGAAATCAACTGGAGATTTCTTTTTATAACCTTTCTCATTTTGGTTGATTTAGCTATTATTGGATCATTTTTTATTTCCTCCTGAAGTATTCAGATTTAATTACAAGTTTTTCTTCTGCCTTTGGTTCAAGTGTGATAATTACATGGTATTTAGTCTGTCTCAAGTTTATTATGAGACTTTTCATTGTCCTTCCATTTGCTAACTTGCAGAGAATTTATATTTTTAGGGCTTCCTCCATTCATGGTATTGTTACTTGAGGAAAGCCAAGGAGTTATTAAAAAGAGTAGGTTTAGCTCAGTATTTCCAGCTCCAGGTGTAAAACCACACATACTGAATTGAAGCTGGTTAATCCATCGTCGACCACCCTGTGAGCATCTATTTAATAAAGCCTGCATGGTACTGGAACTTTCCCTCACAACAGATGGAGACAAAGCCATGGGGATTGTGATGCTGAAATGTCTTCTCAGTAGCTTTCCCTGACCTCTGTGTGGCTCCTGCTTAAGGATTTTGCTTCAAATACAATAATATCCACGTAGCTACACAATGGGCTGTTTCAGGACCTGTGCCCCTGCTCTTCCACCTTGGATGTCCCATAGTAGGAGCCAGTTAGCCTGTATCCTTTGCAGTGGCCTCCCCATTGTCACCAAGGGAGCCTCAGATGCCCACTCTGGCCTCTTCTTGACCGTTTTACAGCTCATTAGGTGTGCCACAGAATGGCTGTGGGGTGAATACGGTGGCCACTGTTCTCCCCTGGCTCATTTGTTCAGTCAGCCGGCAGTTGCCTGCTACAGGATGCCTGCTGAGGACAGAACTGTGCACAGAACGATTAGTGTCCCTTTCTCTTGGTGTTCACGTGACAGTAGCAGGAAGCACACTCTAGATAAAGATGAGTGAGATGATAGTGCATCTGGTAACATGGCAGATTGGAGCACCAAGTCCTCACATTCTGCTCCTGTTGGAGTTAGTTATATACCAAGCCACACCAGGTGACAGTGGCCTGCCTCCACCAGGAAGCAGGGCATGTTTCTTGCCCTTTGGTAGTGATGGTGGCATGATGCCCTTTGGCCTATAGGATATTAATGAGCATGAGGTGGGGGAGTCTGTCCTTGTGCTTGAAGGGTTCTCTCTGCTGTCTATATTTCTGCTGTTGCTAAGACAATATGCCCTAAGAAGTGTCTTCTCCCAGATTCATGAAACACCTGTGCAGCCAACATGGACCCAACACACAGCCTAGAGATGAGCCCAGCAGAGCCACTCAGCTGAGCCCAGCCTGCATCAGGCAGCCTGGCAACCCTGTAGCTATTGGGCATGAGAATAAAGGCTTATGAGTAAGTCTGAGGGGTAATTTGTTACAAAGCATTATCTCAGGAAGAGTTAATAGAAGTGGTGGTAACAGCTAATAGAAAAATAATACAAGACAGAAGCAGGAGAAAAGCAGTCCTATTTTCTGGTGAACAACAGTGTAGGCTCTTTCGATATGGTGACCCTTGAGCAGAAATTTATAGCATTTGCCATGGTGAGCAGTTATGATAATAGACACTGAGTTATTTATTTTTCTTACATTTAATGTGGTAAGGTGCTGCTAATATCATCAGCTTTAAGAAAAGGAAACTGAGTCACAGAGGATTTTTTGATTTGCCCAAAGTGTCATATATTATAAAAGGAAAGGCTGGGATTCTATTCCATTTCAGCCTCCACTGGGTCTCCTACAAAGTGCTTCTGGCACAAGTCACCCAGGAGCACAAACCCCACATGTCAAAGGGCATGATCCCTAATAAGACTGCCATGACTTGGGATTCCAGCTGGGATTTGGGGGTCCCCAGACCATTCACACTTCTGACAAACTTTTTATACACTCAAAGGTGTCCATAACCCCTTCAGTGTCCATAATTTTCTGGAACAACTCAAAACTCCCAGAAACACTGTACTTTGGCTGACAGTTCATCATGAAAGGCTCAGTGAGGAGGCCCAGCCAGATGAATAGACCCAGAGTGAGTTTGGAGGAATACAGGGCGTCTGGACCCTTTCCTCATGGAATGGAGGCAGGGCCCTTTCCCTGCACCTTTTGGTGTGCACGATCAGGAAGTTGCCCGGAGCCTCAGTGTCTGGACTTTTTATTCATTATGTGGGTATGCTTTATTGAATCATTGGCCATGTGACTAAACTCAGTCTCCAGCCCCCTCTTCTCCCTGAGGATCAGGTGAAAATCCCAACTATCTAGTGGTTCTTCCTAGTGTCCAGCTTCATCCTGAAGTTTCCAGGGGTTCAAAGTGAGTCATTTCACTAGTGTAACAGACATTTCAATCATAAATCCCAAGTTTTTTTCCTAATGCTTGGTGCTAAGAACATATGACTGAAACTGTAATAATTAAAACTTCCTAAGCAAATTAAATAGCAGAATAGATTTAGCAAAACACAAACAAAAAGCAATTTTGCAAACTGAAAGAAAAACCCAAAGAAATCACCCAGAAGGCCCAACAGAAAGATAATGAAATGTAAAATAAGAGGCTTGAAGATAAAGAAAACAAAGTGAGAAGGTCCCACAAATGTCTTACCAGAGTAACAAAAGGAAGAAAAGGGAAGAATGACAGAGAAGCCAAGCTAGATGGCATCATGGTTAAGATTCCTAGAGATGATGGGAAAACTTTAGCTTTCTTGGCTTCCAGAAGCCTAATGAATGGCAAATAGGACATTTTTAAAAGACATTAGCATGTGAATATAACATAAATTATAGAATTGAAAATTTAAAAATGAAATTATCCAGACAGGGAAAAATTAGATTACACATGAGGAATTACAAATAAATAGAAATGAAGCAAGATGTCCTCAAATGACTAAACTCACCAACTTTGAAAGAACTAGATGAGGAAAGAATATGATTGAGGCTATTTAAAAAGTGGCACCAAAAACCAAAAACCAAAAAAAAAAAAAAAAAAAAAAAAAAAAAAAAAAAAAAAAAAAAAAAAAAAAAAAAAAAGAAGACAGAATGGAAAGAAAGAAAGAAAGAAAGAAAAAAGAGAGATGGAAAAGAAAAAAAAGAACTTTTTTGTTTGTTTTTTGAGACAAAGTCCTGCTACATAAGCCCCAGGCTGGCCTGCAACACATGTGTAGCCCAGGCTAGGCTCAAGCTCACAATCTTCCTGCTTCTGCTTCTCCAGTGATGGCATTACAGGTGTGTACCACCCTGCCCAGAAAAAAAAGGGGGGGACTACTTTTCACGACACTTGGAAGTGCCATCAGTTGGACCCATGGGTTCAGGGAAGATGCTCTTCCATCATAGCTGTGAGAGAATTGCCTCAAATATGGCATTGCTACTGTCAGAAATTAGAAGTCAGAAAGGACTGAATTGGAGGGAAAGAGGATGAATTTGGGGAATTTGCTGGTGTTATTACTATTGTTATTTCTAATTATCACTGTAAAACATGATCTGGACAATGCACAGAGTGCAAATCTGGACAACTTTGTGATTTTCTGTAGGCTAAAATATTTCATAATCTATTTTTAAAAAGTAAAGTGAAAGCTGGGCATGATGGTGCACGCCTGTTATGCCAGCAACTTGGGATGCAGAGGTGTACGCAGAAGGATTACAAGTTTGAGGACAGAGACACCCTGTGAATTTAGAGAGACACTGTCCCAAAATTTAAATAGTAAAAAATGGGCTGGGGTGCAGCTCAGTGGTAGCACACTTGCAAAAGCATTCATGAGGCCCTGGGTACAACTCCCCAGGATAAAATAAAATAAAAGTGGCCTATGTCCATGGAGTCTGCAGCCATAGCACCCTGGCATGCAATCCTGCCTAATTTCAGAAGCTAAACAGGGTTGGCCTGGTTATTCCTTGGATGGGAGAACACCTGGGAATACCCAGTGCTGCAGGCCAGGGAGAAGGACCTGGCAACCCACTTCTGAAGCAATCTGCCATTGAAAACCCTATGAATAGCAGAGAAGCACTGACAGGGCTGGGCATGGCACAGTGTCAGGGAGTGTTTTATTCTGTTGTACATATGATTGCAGACCTGACTAGATGATGCCTAGCAACAACAATGTCCATGGAAGAAAATTAAGAAATTATCAAAATATACACAAAGCAAACTTTCACCACTATTAAGTAAGGGGTTAATTGCCATTAAAACTTTACAGTTTGGGTTTTTGAGTACATCAATGTTTTAATACCAGCAGAACACCCAGGCAAGGCTTTAGAAGTGGGGACAAGTGTCAGTGCTGATTAATTTTTGATGGTTGCCTGCATGTTTGTTTAATCTTTGGCTAAGACTTTTGCACTTCAAGCAGAAGGGAAAAGAAGCATGAAACGATGTTCTCAGCACTTTCTCCCTGCTCTGTGCCTACTGCAGCGAACTGGGATTGACAAGGCAAACATAGGCCCGAATGTATTAACCTCGTTTCCTTGGGAACCATAGAGCTGAGGGGAGAAGGCTGGTCACATTTAGC
This sequence comes from Pedetes capensis, assembly GCA_007922755.1. Classification (NCBI taxonomy): domain Eukaryota; kingdom Metazoa; phylum Chordata; class Mammalia; order Rodentia; family Pedetidae; genus Pedetes; species Pedetes capensis. Next base: position 18,360 of record VMDO01005505.1, on the reverse strand, counting down.
AATCTGCTATGTGTAAGGCAATTAGTTCCAGGATTTGTCAGATGACAGTTCTATTTTTGAGCACTTTCTTATCAATTAGGAGAAAAATATGTGACATGCTGAGATTTCTCAGCAGTTTGAGTTGGGAAATTAGTCTATAAGCAAGGGGAAGACAGGTTCAGACGGCCTTGTATAAAGAGCATTATAATTTGTTCCTCCCAGTGGAGGGTCTGGATGGATCAGCTCCGAGTTGGGATACGAGAGAGGAGTGAAGGAGGCAAGAGTAAAGAGGCTGCGTTCTGCCTGTGCTTCTCAGAAGGGAGACAGGCTGGCGCTTTGCCCTCCATGGTGGCCACACACAGCCCTTCAGTGGTTTGCTTTGGAATTCATAGTGGTATGGGTCAGGAGGTACTTCTTTTATGTTAATCATACAGAGTCTGGGAAAGTGTTGAGCTCGATAACAAAAATGATCACAGCAATGGCAGCATTTACTACGTGCCAGGCAGTATGCTGAACAAGCACCTCCATTATCTCATCCATCAGCCCAATAAACCCAGGGACAGGGATGGCAGATTGTCCTCTGGTAAAAGTGTGATAAAAAGAAGCTATGAAAGTTGTGAAAAAATCCTGGGCAATACACCCCACCCACAAACTTACATTACAGTTTGTTGTTGTTGTTAGGTGCTGTCAAGGTGTGTCTGACTCATAGTGACCCCCATAGGATTTTCAATGGCTGATTCTTTCAGGGTTACTTCAGGAGTGGGCTGCCACATCCTTCGCCCGTTTTTTGTGGTGCTGGGGATCGAACTGAGGGCCTCAAATAGTGCAGAGCGGCACTTGACCAACTGAGCCGAACCTCAGCCCCATATACATACATACATGTTGTAAATCAAGATAGTTAGCAATCCCATCTCCTTACACATTTAAATTTTTGGTTAACATGTAATCATTGTACATATTTATAAGGTATAGTGTGATGTTTTTAACTGCATACAGTAAATGAGTTTCATTACGGGCTTTTCATATCTACATTTTTTACCTTGCCCTTGTTCTCTCTCTCTTTACCCCCTATGAGCTCCAGCTTCCCCTCCCGCTTGTCCGACTCCTTCTGCGGTCCCTTTTATAAGGCACAGATCCCATTCATGAGGCTCCACCCTCACTACCCAGTCACCTCCCCCAAACCCCTCCTCCTATGCCTCCAGAGTAAGGGCTTCAAAGTAAGCATTTGAGGGACAGTGTCACAAACATCCAGACTAGGACATTTATAGACAGTGATTTCATCTCTCTGCTAAAATAAGGACTCTTTTTGTTTTTTTATTTTTGCATGTGATGCTTTCTCTGTATACACTGTCCCACTCAGCATTTGTCCACATACCTATTTATGAAGAGCTAGAAGTGCCCTAAGGGATGCCAACTCAATCTTAGAAGGTCAACTCCAGGACCTCAGCCCTGCCCTCTGGCCTCTGAGGGCCTCCTCACCCCTCGGAAAGTATTGCCACACAGAGGCCCTTTCCCCTCTCATCCTAAACAACCCCCTCCACTTTCCAGACAAACGCCAAGATCCAGGCTGTCATCTGCCCCCAGCTCCTGCCTCATGGCGCTGACCATCCCCGACTATCGTGTCCACATTAACTTGCTTCACTCACCTGGGGGCTCTCTATCCTCCTGAGAGCTCACTGGCCACGGGGACTTGGACAATCTTGTTCACCCCTGTCTCCAGCCTCTAAAATCGGGTCCACCCCAATAAACACCAGCTGAATAAAGAAGCGCGTGTGTGAACAACTGAAGCTCAAAGGAACATGCTAGTTAGAAATCTCAGGGAGAGGTCGACCTCAATGTAAACAGCACAACATCATGAGTACCTTGGAAAAACAGGCGAATATAACCCAAGTAAGCCTTTGAGTTTCACGACATATTGGCTATAAGGCTCTATAAACTTTGTGGGTCGATGAAAGTGTTGCCAGAAGTGATGTAAAGGATGCATAGTGGACAAAGCCAATGCTGTATTACTCTGTACCCATCATCATTTACTAATAAAGAAAAAAAAATCCCCGAAGGAGCAAGTGCTGTTCAGGGCTAGGGACGCTGGCACTCATGCTATGTGAACAGACTTGGAGATGATGTGGTGCAACTGTGGCCTGGGGATAGCAGTTAGCCTTGCTAAATGCTAAATGCTAAAGGCAAGACAAGGTAGGACAAAGGGAAAGAAAATGCAAGCTGAAGTGGTCTGAGTGAAGAGCTCAGAACCTGTGTCACGAAGGGTTCCAGCTCTGACCCAGTGGGTGGCAAAGCCACACCCACCTTGCCAGACCCTAGAAATGAGGCAGCCTCTGGCCCTCAAGACAAGTTGTGGCCCATCTAACAACCCCTGAGCACACAGCCCCAGAGGCGTATGGAGGGATCCGTGCTCCTGGCTCACCAGGCTGGCAGGGTTCTTCCTTGCAGGGCGGCTCCATCTGAACCTCCTCGTCTGGTCAGTGGCCCTGTGTTTGCCACCCAGAGAGACCTGGAGGCAGAAGAGAGCTGGGGTCCTGTCAGGCACTGGGGATAGGCTGGCGGGTGTGGGGGCCAGCTTGATTCTGAGGTTCCATGGCTCAGGCTGTCGGGGGCTGGTGGGGCCACTCAGCGAGGGGCCACGGGTGGGGGGGTGAGGAGGCCGTTTTTGAGGGAAGATCATGAATTTGGTTTGGGCACATTGAGTGAGGGACGTCTTTGAGAGATGGAAGAGGAGGTGGCAATGAAAGCTGTGGGGACTGACCTCAGGGGAGAGTGATAGCCAGCACTGAGCCAGGGTGAAAAGAAAGGGAACTCTACCTGCACTGAGACTCCAGAGAGCTGGGAACAGCTGAGGAGCCCCAAGTGGCTCTGAGGGCTGTGGGATCTCCCCGTGCAGGATGGCACCTCTGCAGGGCCAGTTAGGGGACCCAGGAGCACTCATGGCTTTTTCTCCCAACCCGTAGCCTCTCAGCCCTTCAGGAAAAGTATAGACCAGCGCTTCCAGGAAGCAACATGGGAACAATGTAGACACTGGGCTGTTTCTAAACTAGGGATGGCAAAGAAATACCATCTCACAGGCCAATTCTCTCAGTCATGCCTGGTGAATGATAAAGACTTCGCAGACCACCCCAGTCCATTAGCAATGTCTGTCAGCTGGGATCTTATCGTGGACAAATGGAAAGTGTCCATGCTACACGTCTGCCTTCCTGGGTCTCAGCTGTGCTGAAGGTTTGCTGCCAAGCAATCATACATATTCTGGGGCCACTTTGATAAAGGCAGGCAAAATGATAATGGATATCCAAGATGTCACATTGTGGCATGAGCAAATATAACAATAAAGCTACCTAAAAAGTTAGAGGGTGATGGAGGAGAAGTTGGTCAAAAAAGGCTTTCTGATCATGTGACTGTTCAGTAGGGTGAAGGAGTGGTACAGTGGCCCTTGTAAGTGTTTTGGTGTTCCAGACAGAGAAAATAGATGGTGCAAAGGCCCTCTGGCATGTGTAATGGAGAGTTTTTGGAAAATATTAAGGAAACAGTGAGGCTACAGAGGCTGAGGAGTAGATAAGAATAAAACATGGATGGAGGTTTGGGTTGTGCTGGATCATGTTGGACCTTAACAGCTTTGGTAAAGATTTTGGATTTTGTTCTGAGTGAAATGGGAAAGAGTTTTGAGCAAAGGAATAGATGATGCCCCTTATGTTTTAGAAAGACCACCCTAGCTACCAGGTAGAAGGGCAGAGATAGGGACAGGAGGCTACTGCAATAGTCCAAGCAAGGCTTGATGGTGGTTTGAACAAAAGTGGGGCAGGTAAGAATCAGGCAGTTCTGGACATGTAGTAAAGGTAACATAAGGGGGATTTGCTAGTGGGTTTGGTGTAAGAGAAAGAGAAACAAAGGATTATGACAAGGTTTTCGGGTTAAGCCACTGGAAAGCTAGAATTGCCATCTGCTGCTGAGGCAGAAAAGACTGGAAGCAGAAGTGGGTTTGGGTGGGGCGAGGAGGGTGTTTGAAATGCAGTGGGACATTCCAGCAGAGGTGTTGGGGACATGCTTGTTACATGCAGTCATGGGTCACTTAGGTGATTTCTTCATGCAAACATCACAGAGGGCACTTGTGCAGACCTGGGTGGGACAGATCAGTCACTCCGAGGGGCCTCTTGATGCAGGTAAGAGCCAAGGTTACCATGAGATGCCTGAGGCCGCCACCAGGGTGACCTGGCACACTGTGTACTGTGCATTTTGTTTTTTATGAATAGGAGTGAGCTCTAAATAACAATGGATAGTGGGGTATAAAAAGGGCATTAACCAGTCTCTGGATATGGATTATTACTATCAGGCAAGATGCACTCTGGCCTGAAGCTGTACCACTGTGGCATCCAATCCCGTCAGATCTCGAAAGCTAAGCAGGGTCGGGCCTGGTTAGTATTTGGATGGGAGACCACCTGGGAATACCAGGTGCTATAGGCTTGGGAGAAGGACCTGGCAACCCACTCCCAAAAATCAATCTGCCATTTAAAGCCCTATGAACAGCAGAGAAGCACTGACAATAGTGTTTCGCCTGTTGCACATAGGGTTGCTATGAGTCAGGCACTGACTCAATGGCACCTAACAAAAAAGATGCCCTCTATATGATCCTGTGTGCTTCACTTTTATACAATTGGCAGCACAGTAGGTTTGCTTATACCAACATCACTACAAACATGAAGAATGTGCCATGATACATTATACTGCCTACAATGTCCCTAGGTATAGGAAATTTTCAGCTCTGCTATAATCATATGGGACCACCATGCCATCTGTGACTCATCAGTGATCAAAACAATATTCTGCAGCACATGACTGTATAAGCATCAGCACTCAGGGAAGAAATCTCAGTGGAGATATATATTCAGAAGTGGTCAGCATACAGACATCCTTAAATATCCAGAGATTCTCTCCTAGAAAGGTACCAGTTGTAAAGTCCTGGGATTTAAAGCAGTCACCTTGGAGTGGCCTGGGAGGCTTGAAGACAAAGTCTCATTATTTTCACAGTTAGAGGCTGAGAGCCTCACCCTCATTCAAACCATCATCAAGTTTTGCTTGGACTATTGCAGTAGCCTCTTATCTCTTATATTTTCATAGTTAGAGGCTAACAGCATGAGATGGGTTCCGATGGAGACCAAGGAGGAGCAGCTGATGGAGAAGAGACAGAAGGGAATGGCAGCTGTGTTCAGTGCTGTGGTGGTGCCTTAGGATAAGGGCCACGCAACAGCCACTGGCTTTGGCAATGGGGAGGGTAGGGTGAGGGGAGATCTTTCCCAGGAGCAAGCAATGGGGGGGGTGCATTTTCTGTAGAGAAACTTAAAGTAATAATTATTGGACTGAAAACAATCTGATTTTTATCACCATCATGAGGAGGCATTTCTAAAAGAAGTCTTCAGCTAGTCTAAATTCTAAATGTTGCAGTTGCTAATGAAGTTAAATAATGTGTGAAGGCTTCAAATGTGCACAGGTATAGTATATTTCCTAATAAACATGATGATCTGTATTTAGTTCAGTTGATAGAGTGCTGCTCTGCACTATCTGAGGTACTGGGTTCGATACCCACACTGGAAAAATGGGAGAGGGACCTGGCACCCCACTCCTGAAACAATCAACCAGAAACAATCCATCACTGAAAACCCTATGACTAGCAGAGAAGCACTGTCATGGTGTAGGGCATGGCACAGTGTCAGGAGTGATTTGACCTGTTGTACATGGGGTTGCTATGAGTTGGACCTGACTCAGTGGCACCTAACAACACTAACTACCAACAATAAACATGGTGCCCTCCAGAGAACTGTCCGTTAAATAGTCACCCCTCCACTGACAATCTCAGTCACCTGGTTTGTTTTGAGAGTTATTCCAACAGTCTCCAGCCACCATGGGACCACATATTCCACCGTTTAAACAGATTCGACATGGATTATGACAGCACCAAGACTGTCAAAACAAAGATGCAGAACTATAGTCACTTCATTTACTCTGTGTGACCGGCTGACACTTTCATCTGTGTTTAAAATTTACAGCACAATGGGAGTGCAAAAGGCAAGGTATAATATTTTGGTTGGATAAATGGAAATTTTAGTCATAAGATTTACTGAATTGGAATGGTTTTGACATGAAAAGTTATTCTTATTTTAAATTGGTAATTGTTTTAAAACTAGAGAATGAACAACGAGAACAAAGATTACTGTGGTGTGCAGATCCGACTGAACCTGGCAGCACTGAGGCACAAACCTGTCATCCCAGCAACTGTGCAGGGGAGGCTGAGGCAGGAGGATCATGAGTTTGAGGCCAGAGGCAGCCTGCAGTGTAACTTAGTGACACCTGGTCTCAAGATGAAAAATAAAAAAGGCGCTGGGGTGCAACTGAATAGTACAGCACTTGCAAAGTATGTGTGAGGCCTTGGGTTTGGCCCCCAACTATCAAAAAATAAATCCAACTGGGTGTAAAATATGCCACTCCGTGAAAGTTGCTGTTGTTAGTTGCCATCAAGTCACATCTGACAGTGATCCTATGTACAGAAGAACGAAACACTACTCAACACTATGCCATGCACATGACTTTTTAAAAATGTTTGAGCCTGTTGTTGGAGCCACTGTTTCTTATTTTAATTTGTGCCACATCAGCAAAAGGAGGTCCCAGAGGCTTTACTCATTCCTGTCATTAAGGTTGACTCTACTTGGGGGAGGCAACTCTTTCCCAGTCTTTTGAATGCCTTCCAGCCTTGAGGACTCATTTTCCAGCACTAGATCTGACAGTGCTTCTCTGTTATTCATAGGGTTTTCAATGGCTAATTGTTTTGAGTGTGGGCTACTGGGTCCTTTTCCCTAGTTTGTCTTAGTCTGGAAGCTCAGCTGAAGCAGTCCACCATGGGTAGTCCTGCTGGTATTTGAAATAGTGGTAGCATAACTTTCAGTATCACAGCAACATGCAAACCCCACAGCACAACAAGCTGGCAGACACCAGCAAGTGGAGATCATTAGGTGACCTAAAAAGAATTCCTTGCTGGCATGGTGGGGATAGGAACCCATCAGAGTCAAAAGATAAGGGGAGAAGAACTAAGCAGCAGGGCAACCCTTCAAAGGAGCTTAGTTGTGCGGTGGGCAGTAGCAGCAGGTGGTCCGGATGAGGACTTCCAGAGCTGTGACATGCTGTCAGATGCTGTGTGCTGATGGAGAAAGCAATCATGAAGGGAAAGGACACTGAGGCAGAGAAGACCTGGCCTGGTGGGGTCTGGGGAAGGGATGGGGTTGGCCTCAGGCCCCAGGATGCTCTGGGTGGCTGCAGGGGGTGCAGCTGGCAGGGTGGGTTTGGAGGCAGCCTTTGGGGAGGGCTTGCTTCTGCTGCCTCTGTGGACGCTGTAAGTAGGACTCAGGGGAGAACATGATGGGGATTTGAGGAGAGAGAACAGTGCAAAAGGGTCCTTTAAGAAAGAGGAAGGTGAGTCGACCAAGGAAGTGTAGACAGCTGTGGTCCTGGAGCACCCTAGAGACTCCATCCAGGAACTCAGTGTACACAGGCAGCATCACAATGCATGCTGGTTTTGCTGCTCACCACCCACAACACCTCGGGTGGGTTCCTGCACTGCTGTGAACCTCAGTTTCCCTATCTGGGGCATGGTGGTTAGAAGCCTGACTCCTCCTGCTGCTGGGGGGTCGCTGAGATGAGCAGGGCCCCTGACACGGGACCCTGCTCGCATGAACCCTGCTTTCCTTTCCTTCTCTTCCCTGACTCAAAGCACAGGTCTCTAAGACATTCTCACCATTGGAATGGTGAGATTCATTGGAAACCAGGCCCTGGGTCCGGTCCCCAAGGTACCTGCACTGTCTTAGAAAGGTGCGTTCCCTCCCCGTGAGCCTCAAGAGCCATCACCATGTCTATTTCCAAATCACCTCACCTGGTGGCCTCCCTGACCAGCACCCAGCACCCCTCATGGGAGAAGAGATACCGGGGTCCCCCAGGGGGCCAGAAATTGTTGCCCAGCCCAGTCCCTCCCTCTCCCACAAGACAGCCCAGTAGTTAGGAAAACTGGCTTGGGGTGAGAGCCAATCCCGGCTTACATCCTCCCCAGCATTTGTTATTTTCTAGAGGTAGCCGTTGCTCATAGTGGCCATCCCCTGGGTGTGAGGTGCTACCTCATTATGCTTCAATTTGCATTTCTCTGATAATTAGTGGCATTAAGCACCTTTTTCTGCCTTTCTTGCCCATTTCTTAGTCTTCTTTGGAGAAATGTCTATGCAGGTTCTTTGCCCATTTTCAAATCAAGAGATTTCATTTTGTTGCTGTTGTTATTGTTGAGTATAAACCAGCTCAGAACCTCTCATTGCTACCAAGCCAGCCCCAAGCACATCCCCTCTGGTGATTTCTGGAGTCTGTGTGGACCCGAGGGACCACAGCACATAGACCACTTGTTTTCTGCAGTGAGAAACTCTGTCCAGGTTTTAGTCCACCTGACCCATGGCAATGGATTCTCCTCTTCCTGACCCCTTCTCTGGCCTGGGCTTTTCTATACTGGGTGATGTTCCTTTCATCCTAGACTAGAAACCGTGGGGCCCACAGGAATCTAAGTCCCTGGAGGAGGAGGCCCTCAGGCCTGGAGGAACACAGGACACCAAGACTGCAGGACATACCCCGCCCAGAGAGATTTTCCCCTCCAAGACATGCCCCCAGGACCAATTCCTAAGTGCACAAGAGCTCCTGGGGCCTCCTGGGATGCCGCGTGACTCCTGCACAGAGCTGCCATTTGAACAGCTCGGTCATTTGGTGGCCTCTCCCAGGAGTCTTTATCCTCCGTAAAGGCCAGAACTGTGCTTTGCCATTGTCCTACCACAGAATCTGCCCCAGAGCAGGCCATTAAACACTATCCTGTCACTTGACTTCTCTAGTGTACAGATGTGTTCCTTGCTGCTTGTCCTTGGACGGTACCCTCGGGGAAGGCTGGGCCGGCCGAGGTTTGGTTACATGAATCGAGGGTGACCCTGGACCTGCAGAGCCAGCTGCCATCGCCAAGCTTGGGGGAGGGGGACACACAGACCTTTGGTGACTCTCACCCACCCCCACAGACAAATACCCTGGAAGACCTGAAATTACCAGACCAGCTTCCCCTGGCCCCTTGCCGGGCCTCCACGGTGACCATGGGGTGTTTGCCCCTGTATTAATTAGGGTTCTCCAGAGAAACAGAACCAGAGGAATGTATATGTACATACCAAGAGAGACAGATGCACAGAGACACAGACAGACATTAAATTTAAAGAATTGGTTCATGAAATGGTGAGGCTGGCAAGTCTGAAACTTGCAGGGCAACCTGGCAGGCTGGAGGCCCAGGGAAGGGCTGATGTCGCAGTTCAAATCCAAAGGCTGACTGGATGCAGAATTCCTTCTACTTCTGGGGACCCATCTCAGAAGCTAAGGAGGGTCAGGCCTGGTTAGTACTTGGATGACAGACTACCTGGTAACACCAGGTACTATAGGCTTAGGAGATGGACTCAGCAACCTACTCCCAAAAAACAATCAGCCATTGAAAACCCTATGAACAGCAGAGAAGCACTGACCATAGTGTTTCGCCTGTTTTATGTAGGGTTGATATGAGTTGGACACTGACTCGGTGGCACCTAATAACAACTGGGAACCTTGGTTCCCAGACATAGCCTACCCACAAGTCTACCAAATTAATTACTTTCCTTCCTTCTTTGCTTCCTTCCTTCTTCTTTTTCTTTCTTTTTTCTTTTCTTTACTTTTTGTTCTTTTTTTTGTTTTGTGGTACTGTGTGTTGAACCCAGGGCCTTGAGTACTTTGCAAGTGCTCTACACTGAGCCGCACCCCAGCCCCTTTTTTATTTTTTATCTTGTGATAGGAACTTGCTAAGTTTTGCACACTGTTTCTGGTCTCAAACTCATGATCTTCCTGCCTCCACTTGCCAAGAGGCTGGGAATGTAAGTGTCCACCACCGTACCTGGCTTACCAAATTAATGACTAATCTCATCTAAAGTATACCTTAACAGTGACATCAAGACTAATGTTGGGATATTATCTGGGGATTGTGGTCTGGCCAACTTGACACATAAAATTCACTATCGCACCCATTTAGTGAGGAGGGCCTTAGACCCACCTTGCCTTTTACCTCATTAGGGTGTAACCGACCCCACCTTTCACCACCCCTCACCTCAAGGTGGGAAGAGCCAAATGGTACCCCCACTTCTCTCATTTGCATACATTTCTTATAGAAACTATTAAAATCAGAGAAATAGACTGTGGGGAACACGAACTCCTTTCCTTCAAAGCCTGATGAACATTTGTGTGTGTTTTATATTAGATGTTTGGGGAGATGAAAACCTCCCTCACATGGTTCTTATTAGCTTCCTCAAAGGTATTGGTTAAAGTTCTTTTGAACAAAGGCATTGGGTATTGGGTTTCCCCAGGTCCAGCTGGCCTTGCCTCCCCTCCAGCCTGTCAGGAAATAGAGAACACGCCATCCTGGGATAGGACGGGACTCTCGGGCACACTGACATCAGATAAGCAAGCGACTGGAGGCCAGCAGGGACTAATGAGGCAGTGCCACCTCAACCCATGACCCTCTCCCCTGCCGATGGATGTCTGTGGACAGAAGTCATGTTCTATAGAAAGGGAAAACAGGACGCAACGGATGCAAAAAGTGCCTCACAGGGCCTCGCCTCCCGGTCCATGAAAGTCCCCTGGACGTCCTTGATGGTGGCTGGATACTTTTTCATTCCTGTAACCACAGCCATAACCTACTCTTTGCTGGGGGTTTGTGACAGGTGCTTGATGAGTCCTCTGTCCTGGAACCCATGCTCCCTATCTCCCAACCATGATCAGGATGTCCCCAGCGGCCCTCACTGCTGTGGTCCCCTGCATGGAGAACCCCATACTTCTGTTTGTTTTCATTGTCCCAACAAGCGTGGGCAGGGCCATCATTGCTCACCTTCCGGGTTAGTAAACTGACCAAGCCACAGGCTGGCAGGGGCAGGGCACGGATGAAGACCCCCTAAGGTCGAGGCTTCGCCATGCTGCGGTGGGAGCAGCTGTCCTCCAGCTCTACTGCCTCCCCTTTGCTTCTCCCTCACACACCGAGTCTCAGGTGCTGAAATTCTCTACCTCCCTCACCTTCTGGCCAGCATCATTTTATTTCAAATAGGATTCACAGGTTCAGCTCAGTGGGTAGAGCACTGCTTCGCACTTTGAGGACCCGGGTTCAATCCTGGGCACCGCAAAAACGGGAGAAGAATGTGGCAGTCCACTCTCAAGGTGATCCTTAAACAGTCAGCCTTTGAGAGCCCTATGAGGGGCTCTAGGAGTCGGACCCAACTCAACAGCACCTAACAACAACAACAACATCATGCATTTCTTCTCCCCTGGGTCTCAGGCGTTTGGCAAAGCCTCAATGGCTGGCTATACCCAAGAAATGACACTTTGGCTTTGGCAACCAGGGGGACAATGGTGCTGGCTGATGAGTGGCAACTGGGGAGATTGGATGGTGTCACTGGGTTGAAGGGGCTGAGTCCTAGCCAAGAGTCAATGTCCCACGGACTTTGGAACTCAAGAAATGAGATGGGGCTGGGTTTGTGGGATCCAGACTGAGCAGCTTTCTGGACCCATGGAGTAGAAAAGATCTCCAGGGGAGAACAGTGAGAAACACAGACAGACCCTGGGCCTCTCCCAGTTCCTCCTCCTGAACAATCTTTGAATCTATGTAAAATCAAGTCAGCATTCTCTATGCCCTCCAGACCTTCCAATTAAGTTACCCAGGGTAAGTTAACCCAGAGCAGGCATGGGTTAGGCCTGATTGTCAAACATCATGTCAAGTCACCTGGCCTGGGCCCTGTGGTCATGCCAAAGGAGCCTCTTCTACAGGCTGACTGCAGGAGAGGCCCACGTGGTAACGGTGACTCAGAGATTGGCCCACCCTTTGGCTTGGCTGTGGATGCCAAATGCCTCCCATCTCGGTTCTTTTTGAACTAAATGTGTTCCTCATGCTGGAGAAGACATGGGTTTGATGTTACTGGAAACCTGAACAATTAAAATATGTTGGGAATTATTAGAAATCGGAGCAGCTGGTATTGAAATATTCTAGCCCTAGGTTTAAATTAGTGAGTTGGCTTTCTTGATAAGGAAGGATACTAAATTCCAGCCCCTGATTTAGCAATGGATTTGGCCGCTGTCCAGGACATGGCCTGAAGTAGCACATTCTGTTTGTCTGTCTGCCTGTCTCCTCTCTTCATCTCACCATCTCTCTTTTCCACTCTTCCCTATTGCATCCAAGAAATAGTATAGAACATAGATAAAATGTTCCTTTAAAAATAGAATAATATGTTAATGGGAGAAAAGCCAAACTCAGTAAATATTTACTGAGTGCCTACTAAGTTCTAGAAACTATTATAGGTGCTAGAGATACAATAGTGAGGAAAGCCCACAGGATCCCCTGCCTTCACGCAGGTTAGTAATAAGTGCTAACAGGAAGGGGGCATGAACTAGCAGGGAGATGGGCCTTCAAGCCTATTAGCCAGTTTTGTGTCAGAACATCTATGGCCAAGCAAAGAAGAAGGTATCTGTACCTCGAGCTCACCATATTGCAAGGCACTATAATGCTCCACCCAGTGACACAGGGAGTCTCATGGTGCCTGTTCTCAGTAACTGAGGCTAAGGAATGTGGCCAGGTTCAGAAAGGCTCACCACCAGCAGGGGCGATATGCAACCCTAGTGCTGTGGCTCCGGGTGCTGCCAGCAGCCTCTGCTCTGCAGGGCCTTGCTGAAGTTGAATTTAGGATGGATTTGCAGGTTCCCTCCTTATATGCCTGAGGCATCCCTGTAGCCAAATCTCTGAGCACATCAATCATTAATTCCCCCAGAATCAACTCCTAGAGTGGAATTTCTTAGTTCTTCTGGTGTGACAATGAAATAATATTCATTTCACAAATTAGACAATTATGAACAAATTCTCCCAGGTGCTTAGAGGAACTACATATGTGACAAGAGCCGGTCTGAAAGCAATAATTACCATAGGTCCAGGGGGTTCTAAGATGGACACCTGTAATCCCATAGTTTCTCCCAACCATGAGTTTGACTGAGCATTAGTAGGCATTTCTCAGAAATCAGCTCTTGGCTCCATGTGTCCCCCAGAAGGGTGGTGGCTGCAGTTTACAGTGGATGCCACACCAAATCCTATTCCCTCAGCGACTCTGGCAGTTTCCTCAGTTTGTTGTTGTTAAGTGCCTTCCAGTGGGGTCCAACTCATAGCTACCCTATGTACAGTGGAACGAAACACTCCCTGATTCTGTGCCAGGTACACGATCTTATTTATGTTTAAGCCCATTGTTGCAGACATAGTGTCAATCCATCTGGTGGAAGGTTTTCCCTTTTTCATTGACCTGCCACTCTCCCAAACATGATGTCATTCTCCAGGGATTGGTCCTTCCTGACTACATGTCCAAAATACATAAGACACAGTCTAGCCATCCTTGCTTCCAAGGAGCACTCTGGCTGCCTTTCTTCTAGGACAGTCCACGGAATATTCAATATTCATTTCCAGCACCATAATTCAAAAGCATCAATTCTTCTCATGTCTCCCTTGTTCAATGTCCAGCTTTCACAACCATATGCTGCTGCAAAATGCCAGCGTGCCAGGGAGGATGGAGTTATCACACCCTTGATGTTCCCTGGCCCAAGTATGAAAGTCTGGGCAGTATGACAACTAGACCTTCAAAGACCCCTCAGCACCCCTTCACCCTTCGCTGGAAGGTTATGTAATCTCTCTCTAAGTAGAAATAACCCCCACCTCTAGGTTTGTGGGAAAAGTTAATCAGACAGAAAACTGCAAGCGTCTGAGCCAGATGAGGCTCTTGGAAAACTGTGGCTAACAACAGCTGCATCCGATTCACTGTCCTGAGCCTGTCTCTCTTCTTCTCGGGCCTCCTTTCCTCCTCCAGCCTTCTGCTACCAGAACTCAGCCATGCATAGCTTACACTGAACAAGGCCTCATTAGGCAGTCCTGTTGCTATGTGAACATCAGGGTGTGCTTACACAAACCAGAGGGTATTGTCCACTGCAGGGGCTAAGCTACAAGCTGGCATGGTGTAGGCAATTAGAAACATGTGTGTATTCAAACACACCTAAACATAGAAAGGGCTGCCATTTAGCTCATTTGGTAGAGTGCCGCTTTGTAGTATCTGGGATCCCTGGTTCGATTCCCAGCACAGCTAAAATGGGAGAAGGATGTGGCAATCCACTTCCGAGGCAATCCTGAAACAATCACCCGCTGAAAACCTTATGAGGGTCACTACGAGTTGACACAACGTGACAGCACCTAACAAGAACAACAACAAACATACAAAAGGTACAATAAAAATAAGGTACAAAGGATTTAAAAAATGGCACAGCAGCCCAGAGCACTTACCATGTGTGGAGTGTGCAGATCTGGACATTACCCTGTGAGGGAAAGTTGAGTGAATGTTAAGGCTGGAGACTGTTACAAAGTTACAATAAGCCAGGGTTAACTTATTGATGGAAGAAGAAAAACATTTGTCATTAATCTAGTGTAGCTTAAGTGCACAATATTCATAATGTCTATATACTGCATTTCTGTTTTAAAATGCAGGTTTTATTATTATTCAGGTGCCCAAGCCTCACTCTCAACCAATTATGTGACTCCACAGAGGGGTGCCAGATAGTTTCATAGATCCCAGTGACTCCCAGGTGCAGCTGGAGCTTCATGCCTTCTCTATGAAAAGACATTCTCCTCCTCTTTGAGAAAACCCTCCTTCTCAAACTGCCTCCCTCCTGCCTGCCTCTCTCCCCATTACTGGGATGCTCCTTCTTAGAAGCCAAGGGTCTGGTCCCTAGCAACACTGTCTACAGAATCATACAGGGGAGGAACTCTAGAAATAATGTAAGTCAGGAGTCCTCTATCATCCTGGTGGTTAGGAGGTGTGTTAGTCAGCTTTCTGTTACTGTAACAAATACTTGAGACTGACAACCTATAAAGAGGAAAGGTTTACTTTGGCTCACAGCTCTAGAAGCTTCAGTCCCTATTGCTTTTAAGTCTGTGGCAAGGTAGCATGTCATGGTGGAAGTGCAGGTGGTACAAAACCACTCATCCCATGGATGGGAGCAAAGGAGAAGAAGAGGAGGAGAATGAGACCAGGGTCCCACCATCCCCTTCAAGGTCATGCCCCCAGTGACCTCCCAATTCTACCACCATAAGGGTCATTTTAACACATGGGTCTCCAGGGGACAACTTAAAACCCAAACTACAGCAAGAAGCACTTGGGTTGGGGCTGAAAGCACAGCCCCAGGCCCCCCTCCACATTCTGATCTGGCAAGAATCTGTTCTTCTAAAAAGCACCCAGTTTACCCCAAGCCATGGCATGCTGCCTGCTTTCTTCCATATTGAATCAAACTACTATACTGCAGATCAAATGCTTTGCTAAAAGTTTATAAAATAAATGCTTTTCAACTGTTATGGAGAACCTTAAACTTACTACACCTTTGAAGATATGTCCTTAAGACCCATCTGGTTTTATGTATGTATGTATATACATATGTATATATTCATGTATTATGCATGCTGGGCAAGTGTTCTACCACTGAGCTATCTCCCCAGCCCCAAGACTGATCTGTTTCTAAATGATTATTTGCTCTTCTTTTTCCTCTTTTACGAAATGCTTTTCAATATCTCTTCAAACAACAGTTACAGCAATCAGAATTAAAGTAACCTTCAAAAGTTTGGCAGCTGTATCTACTTCAGATCAAACCTTAACCCATAAGCCCTTATCTTGCTATAACAAGATTTCTGGGAAACACTGAAATCTTTCTATAATTTTTCATCCCCTAGGCCATGAACTCCCTTCCATTAACTCCTTGGATTACAGGAGAATAGAAATAAGAAGTAAGGAGGGGAGATATGGCAAAAGGAAAGGCTTTTTTAGGAATGAAAGCTAAAATATCATTTTGCTCCTAATTGATAGTAATTTTCTCCAAACAGTAATACTCTAAATCAGGGAGCTGTTAAGTTCATTCATATATATTATTATGAATCATCTGTTGCCAAAATTAGCATTTTGAAAATTCATTTGGCCTCTTTTCAATTGGTAGAACTCAAGGGTGGTAGTGTGTGTTGTTTATTTTAAGAACAACCTCAGGAATTGTTTTTAGAAAAGAGAAACAATATAATAATGCCATAAGGGTTTAGTCTGAATTAGTTCCCATGGTTAGTGTCTGGGGTTTGAAAATGGTCTTGGGGTTCTGGCTTGCAGCAAAGATGCCACCAGGTCCTTCAGCTGGTACCTCCCTGCCACCCTGGGGGGAGGATCTGGGAGTGAGCAAACCAACTTGCTTTTTATTGGTATTGAGAACCTGCTGTGCTCAGCTCAAACAACTCTGTGAACTCCCAAAACATGCATATCTACTCAAAACCTTAAAATGGGAACTTACTTAGAAATGGGGTCTTTGCAAATGTAATAAAGTTAAGACAAAGCCATACTAGATTAAGGTGGGACCTAAATCTAATGACTGGAGTCCTCAGAAGAAAAGAGGAGCCAGGCAGAGATAGAGCACAAGGCTCTCGGAAGGCTATTGAAGATAGCCAAAGACTGGAGCATTTAAAGCACCTATAGGCCAAGAACCCCCACACGTCTGTCAGTTTGCCACACTGTGGGGGCTTGTGTGTTGCGATGAGGCTGAGAGCTCTGCCACTGGTACCTCAGATATGGGCAAGGTTACCCATGGTGGACAGGTTTTCAGCTGAGCTTCCAGACTAAGACAGACTAGGGAGGAGGACCTGGAAAGCCACTCCTGAAACAACTAGCCATTGAAAACCCTATGGATAATAAAGAAACACTGTCAGATATAGTGCCGGAAAATGAGCCCCCAGGTTGGAAGGCACGCAAAAGACTACTGGGGAAGAGTTGCCTCCTCAAAGTAGAGTCTACAGTGATGACAGAAATGGAGTAAAACCCCAGGGACCTCCATTTGCTGATGTGGCACAACTCAAAATGAGGAGAAACAACTGTAAACATCCATTAATAATTGGAACATGAAATGTACATTGTATGAATCTAGGAAAATTAGAAATTGTTAAAAGAGAAATGGAGCGCATAAACATTGACATTCTAGGCATCAGTGAGCTAAAATAGACCAGCATAGGCCATTTTGAGTCAGACAATCATATGGTCTACTATGCTGGCAATGATAAACTAAAAGGAAATAGGGTTGCATTCATCATCAAAAAAGACATCTCAAGCTCTGTCATGAAATACAATGTTGTCAGTGATAGGATAATATCCATACGCCCACAAGGAAGGCCAGTCAATATGACTATTATTCAAATTTATGCACCCACCACTAAGGCCACAAATGAAGAAAGGGAAGACTTCTACCAGCTTCTGCAATCTGAAATAGATCAAACATGCAATCAAGACATACTGATAATCACTAGTGACTGGAATGCAAAGGTTGGAAAAAAACAAGAAGGCTCAGTAGTTGGAAAATATGGTCTTGGTGACAGAAACGAAGCTGGAGATCACATGATAGAATTTTGTAAGACCAATGACCTTTTCATTAAAAATACATTTTTTCAATATCATAAATGGAGACTATACACATGGACTTCACCAGATGGAACATACAGGAACCAAATTGACTACATATGTGAAAAGAGACAATGGAAAAGCTCTACACAAAATGTCAAAACAAGACCAGGTGCTGATTGTGGATCAGACCATCAACTTCTCATATGCAAGTTCAAACTGAAGCTGAAGAAAATTAGAACAAGTATACAAGAGTCATGGTATGACCTTGAGTATATCCCACCTGAGTTCAGAGACTGCCTCAAAAATAGGTTTAATGCATTCGACACAAATGATAGGAGACCAGAAGAGTTGTGGCATGACATAAAAGATATCATTCAAGAAGGAAGCAAAAAGTTCTTAAAAAGACAAGAAAAAGAGAAAAGACCAAATTACATGTCAAAAGAGACAGGAAAACTTGCCCTTGAACGTCCAGCAGCTAAAGTAAAAGGAAAACATGATGAAGTTAAGGAACTAAACAGAAGATTTCAGAAGGCAGCTCGAGAAGACAAAAACAAATATAATGACATGTGCAAGGAGATGGAGGCAGAAAACCAATAGGGAAGAACACGCTCTGTGTTTCTCAAGCTTAAGGAAGTGAAGAAAAAATTCAAGCCTCGAGTGGCAGTAGTGAAAGATTCTACAGGGAAAATATTAAATGATGCAGGAAACATCAAAAGAAGATGGAAAGAATACACAGTCATTATACAAGAAAGAATTGGTAGATGACCAACCATTCCAAGAGGTTGCATATGAAGAGGAACCAATGGTGTTGAAGGACGAA